>VMBQ01008153.1:78336-101080 GCA_007657795.1 Dreissena rostriformis
TCGTCGTCGTCGTCGTCGTCGTCGTCGTCGTCGTCGTCGTCGTCGTCGTCGTCGTCGTCGTCGTCGTCGTCGTCGTCGTCGTCGTCGTCGTCGTCGTCGTCGTCGTCGTCGTCGTCGTCGTCGTCGTCGTCGTCGTCGTCGTCGTCGTCGTCGTCGTCGTCGTCGTCGTCGTCGTCGTCGTCGTCGTCGTCGTCGTCGTCGTCGTCGTCGTCGTCGTCGTCGTCGTCGTCGTCGTCGTCGTCGTCGTCGTCGTCGTCGTCGTCGTCGTCGTCGTCGTCGTCGTCGTCGTCGTCGTCGTCGTCGTCGTCGTCGTCGTCGTCGTCGTCGTCGTCGTCGTCGTCGTCGTCGTCGTCGTCGTCGTCGTCGTCGTCGTCGTCGTCGTCGTCGTCGTCGTCGTCGTCGTCGTCGTCGTCGTCGTCGTCGTCGTCGTCGTCGTCGTCGTCGTCGTCGTCGTCGTCGTCGTCGTCGTCATCATCATCATCATCATCATCATCATCATCATCATCATCATCATCATCATCATCATCATCTTCGTCATCATCATCTTCATCTACATCATCATTTTCGATGCTGATGATAACGATGATGGAACTATATAAATGAGGTTGTACTAGGGCAGTACCAAAGTGCGTTCCTTTCGACAATATATATGACACAACCTCAAAAAGATCCTCCAATTTTCGAGTAGGAATTATGTTTTATTAATTAACGTACGACAAAGTGCACGTTTTACTTAACCCATTTATGCCTAGCGTCTAGAAAAAAGGCCTTGGCAAACAGCGTAGACCCTGATGAGACGCCACATAATGCGGCGTCTCATCAGGGTCTGCGCTGTTTGCTTAAACGAATTTCTGTAAGAAATATTCTAAATATAGAAATAAATATACTAGACATCCCTAATTTTGGAAATAAATTGATCCAATTTAGAAGGATGGAAAAGTCCACTAGTCATAAATGGGTTAAGTGCCTTTATGGAGCCGAGAAGTGCTTACAGCCGAAAGCCAATATCGCAAACTAACGTAAAGCGTCGTCAATTGGTGTATATAATAATTGTGATGGCGATATACAGCGAGACGACGCTTACAAAAGCATACAAAAACATAAACACGATCAAAGATATGCTGAAACTCGCATTACACCTAGTAAGGTACACACATTTACACAATTGGCTGTCCACACGAGTGCCGTTTATAGCGTCATTTGTAAATTGTAGTCTGTTCCAAACGTCTTGGTTTACTATCTTCCCTACTATGATGATATTTATTGCAGATTTTAGGACTATGGTCATAATCCTTTTGACCCATGAAGTATTTTATGGCCGGAATTATTGATTACTAGTTCAAAATAAACAAATAATCATTTTAATAAGTTTGCACGTATTAAATAAAAGTTAATGAACACATGTACAAGCCTTTTCCCACAATGGGTCCCACTGACATGTTTGCACGTGTTACCTTTATTTCTTGCTACATTAAAAAAAAAAGAATGTAAGAGTTAATGTTAACACAATACACTTCATGTTACGTTTCCCTTTTATGGTGTACACATTGTAGGCTACAGAAAATCATAAGTACATGACTTGTGTCTGTATGGTGTGGACAAAACTGCAGTTGCATCTTGAGCATTATGTTTGTTTCACTAAAGTTGTACCCATGAGTTCATAACATTATTAAATTATAAGAAAATCTGTTCGTTTACATTCCCATGAAACTAAATTTAATTTGGCAGAGGTTAAAGATAAATCTATAATATTTAAGTGACTTCTTTACAGAAATATAAACAAAGAGTTGTACGTTTTTATTTCTTACCCATTGCCATAATATTTCAATTTCTACCATGCTTAGTCGCCTACTCATCGACGAGTGGCACAGGATATCTTTAACAATTTTCTCAAGCACCATGCAATGTTTTAATGTCATACATTAATAGGGACTCGTTAAAGTCTTTGATCTTCTTCTGACTGAAGCCAACACTCATCAAACATTGATGCATTAACCTCGTTAACATCAACATTAATGACTGTATAATAATATACTTGTTGCCCACTTTATACACATAGCCCTTGCTGTGGGAGGACTATCTGGTTGACCTTTTGTCGGCATCAAATCTGTGTGAATGACGAAGCTGCTTATCTGGAAACAATGTACAGGGGTAAATTAAGTGCTATGCTCAGAAGCTCTGACATAAAAAGATCGAGCAACAAAATAATGTTACATTGCATGTGTTTTTGCGCACACAACAGCTGTCTATCGAAATTGTCGAGGATCCTCTCATACGCAGAGACGAATTATACCACAATCAACATTATTGTAGTAGTTTATTGAAAACGTTTTAAGCATCCATTATAACATACTTATTAAAACGCAGCAGTTTCATAATTGTGGTATGATAGAGAAATCCCATTTACCACTTACGAATAACACGCACGCCTGTTGAAAACACGTGCCTTATATTCGACGCATACTCAAAGATATCCCGGAATTTTTATAATAAGTTATATTAATTAAACCATACACAAACCTGAAGTGGGTACACACTTGTAAATTGAAGTGCCTATTCCTGATTGGCTGTAGCGGCCAAATAACAATTCTCATAAAATGTTTTCATTGTCAGAAAACAGTTCAACGTTGATGAACAATCCGAATAGACACGGGTTTCAATAAAGCAAATTAAATAATTTGCCATTTTGTGACTTTTACATAGAGTTAAATCGTGCATTTCAGCACAGCTATGGCGTACGTTTTCAGCTTAACGGTCATGAGTTTACTTGTTACCCTCGTGTGTAGCTCAGGGCGTGTGAAAGTACTGGATAAAAAGATAAACGCTATAAGAGATGCCATGCAGACAGAAATTGCATTGCTTCGCCACGATGTTGATAGAATGGACCAGAGTCGGACCTCATACGAGGTCAATCTAAACGAAACGAAATCACACATACTGGAACTGAAAGAACGAATGGACAGTTTCATGACCAAAATTGATTCGCTGAATGAAGCATTTAAACGCGGATTTGAAGAAGAAACGCTTGGCAAATCAACTTTGCCAAGTTTCGATGTGCGGATGAACGAGTTAGAGACAGATTTAAATAGCCGCTTAACAGAGTATGGTTTGAAGGAGGGAAGTAAAATAGGCAAGCACGGTTATTCTATCTATGTACGTCCAGATAAAGCTAAGGATTATAAATCGGCCACTAAAATCTGCTCTGATATCGGTGGGTACCTAGTAGAGGTCAACAGTGAGGAAGAGAACGCCTTCATTCTGCAGACATTTTATCGCATTATTTTTCACGTTTGGCTTGGTGGCAGTGACGAAATTACCGAGGGAGACTGGAAATGGGCACATAGCGGAGATCGTATTCCGATGCGGAATCAGACAGGATTCCAGAAATGGGACAAAAATCAACCGAATAATTTCAATTCATCTACGCATTGTCTGGTTATGGACCGGTATGGAGAGTGGAGTGATTACTTTTGCCAGACAACATTTGGGTTTGTGTGTGAGGTGGACCTATTTTAGACATCAATTACTGTTAAGAACTAACTTTACAACTACTTTAACTAAACAAACAAACAAACATATAGATTCATACAAGTTCCTCGAAAGTTTCTAGATGAACTTGATTGTACATAATCCAGAGTGTTAATTCAAACGTTACATATAAACTGAATTGTGAATTTTTTTTTTTAACTTTTATTGTTCTATGACCATGGATGAAATTTGATGAAGAAGGTGTACATTTAGAAATACCGTATCGCCGGTACGAAATAACATAGGCGGAAAACAATTAGCCTAATAAGTATTTTCTGTGAGTGTCGTGTAACAAAGTGACAGTGTTGTTAAGAAGCCAGACACATTACTGTTTCAAATCCACTGTGATAAGTAGGCTATTAAGAAGATACCGAAATACATAATTTATATACATTATTGTTGTCTAATACACAGTCCCGATACATAAACTAGAGTTAAAACCATATTCCAAATGTAAAATTGTTAATGTTTTTCTCAGACGTATTTCTCGGTTTGATAATTTATTTTCCCTTTTTAAAAGTATGTTGTATTGTTTTTGCAATATAGTTATTTATGTAAATAGCCGTACTTGTGTACATGAAGATGACTTAGATATCGATATGTCATATTAAAGGATTCTTCAATTTAGATTAAGACTCTTCCAATCAAGATAAATCTACTTCTCAAATATAAATATTGAGGTAAAATCAATAAAAGTAGCATTTATAATTTTCACTCAACGTTAAGGTTATATACCAGGTTAAGTTTATAGCCAAGAATTAGAGTCCATCTTGTCACTGTTATTTTTTATAAAATATCATATCCCATGTATTAAATATGGTGTTTTACAAAAAAGTGTTGTTAAATAATATCGGACGTAACTGAGAGTTACAGACGAGCACACGGCTACAACAACAAATATATTAATTGTTTTTTTTTTAATAAGAGCACAAGAGGATGTGCTGTTAGAAAAATATCCCAAACACGTAAATGCATTGTCTGATTTTATTTTGAAAAAAGATTTATCGTATTTGGACTTCCAACATACAAATATTAAAAACTAACTAAACTACATTGTATAAGTGGATGCAATCGTCGAACAAAGCATAACAATAAATAATTTATCAAACAATACATTTATAAATAGCCGATACTAACAACACATAATTTATCAAACAATACATTTATAAATAGCCGATACTAACAACACATAATTTATCAAACAATACATTTATAAATAGCCTACACTAAAAACAAATGATTTATCAAACAATACATTTATCAATAGCCTATACTGAAAACAAATGATTTATCAAACAATACATTAATAAATAGCCGATGCTTATGTTGATGCGCATTCTGCTTCGCGAGATGTTTCTTATGTTTAAATATAGTTAACATATTAAGTAACTTGTAGCATTGGTCAATGCGTGCTCTCGTTACACTCATCGCATGTTACCGTAGTCTTACAAGAATTTAGATAGTGTTGGATTTCTCATATTATATATTTCATATTACAAAATGTCATTAAAAATCGAAATAAGAATTACCTATGAAATTTAACATTTATTTTGCCACACATGGCTATGGAATATGAAATCATATGAAATTATAATGTTAATGTAATGTTGATACATGTAAATCAAACGGTGCTATTCGGCGAAATTTAGTTTATCTTACATTTGTAATTGCCTCAAAGCATGTCCGACACAGAAAATACTTAGTTTTGCAATATTGGTCCCTTTAATAAAAAAACACGGCGGTCCTAGAAATATTCTATAAACACAAAAGTGACATTTTGCACACGTGACTGACAGGCGCGAGGTGAGTGCTGTGTTACTTACATACTCATAATTGCAATTAACAAATATAAGTCAGTTCTAGTGTTATTGCTTTTTCATATTCGTATCACCTTTATGTAGGCTATTATATAGGTCTAGATCTAAATCTAGAGCTAAAGTAAGACTTTTTGAGCGAAAACTTTTAAAATCTCATTCTCTTACACCGCATAGGTCAGGGGTTTAATATTTGGTGTGAGACATCTTACAGTGGTCCGCGACTAAGTGTGTTTAAATCATGACATTGTGGTATCAACTGACCACGCCCCAGGGTTCACATTGTTACTATCGACTTATATAGCAAGGGTTAAGGATTAAGTATTTGGTTTGTAACATAACATGGTGGTCCTCTAACAAGTTTTTTTTAAATCATGCCACCGGGGTCTAAATTGGTTCCACCACTACTTGTTTTCGTTATATGTATATAGCGAACACTATAAACAAATGTTTTCCTCGGAAACAGCAGTACCACCGTGTTCGGTTTTTGGCGTGTATCATCGTATAGTAGTTCTCTACCGAGTTAGTTCAAATAACGCCCCTCGGATCAAAACTGGCCACGACCTTGTGGTCACGTGATTTACATAGAGTTATATGGCAAAGTTACTTGCAAAGAACTTTAAAATATGTTTCTCTGAAACCATAGGGCAAACTTCTTTGATACTGGTTATGTGTCACCAGATAGTGGTACTCTACAAAGCTTGTTCGAATCATTCCGCTAAGGATTATACTGGTCATTTCGCAGTGATCACTTTAATTATTTGTTGGTTCAGAGTAAATAACTATTCTTCTCTTAAACCGTATGCGTTAATTGTTTAATAGTTTGTGTGTAACATCGTCAAGTGATCTTAAAGTGGTCCTCTACCAAGTTCTGTTCAAGTCATGCTTCTGCGGTTATAACTGGCATGACTCACATGTTTTATATAGATGTCGTGTTCTGAGAAAACGGGACAAAATGCTGGATCGCCACATTTAAATTGCTTTTTAATTAACACTATTATCAATCAATTCCGAGGTATAAGGGTCAACCTTTGCACAATTTACTAAAAGGATTAAAGTAACAGTGTGTCGTTGTCGTATTGTGCAGATTCAAAAATGAACCGCTTGACTTAAATACAAAAATGAGTCGTTATTGCGGCGATTCACGCCATTTAATTTATATATATATATGAACGTTATTTTTTAATGATGATGATGATGATGATGACGACAACGACGACGACGATGACTATGATGATGATGGTGGTGATGATGTTGATGATGATGATGATAATGATGATAATGATGATGCTGCTGATCATGATGATGGTGATGATGATTATGATTATGATTATGATGATGATGATGATGATGATGATGATGATGATGATGCTGATGCTGATGATGATGATGATGATGATTATGATGCTGCTGCTGCTGCTGCTGCTGCTGCTGATGATGATGATGATGATGATGATGATGATGATGATGATGATGATGATGATGATGATGATGATGATGATGATGATGATGATGATGATGATGATGATGATGATGATGATGATGATGATGATGATGATGATGATGATGATGATGATGATGATGATGATGATGATGATGATGATGATGATGATGATGATGATGATGATGATGATGATGATGATGATGATGATGATGATGATGATGATGATGATGATGATGATGATGATGATGATGATGATGATGATGATGATGATGATGATGATGATGATGATGATGATGATGATGATGATGATGATGATGATGATGATGATGATGATGATGATGATGATGATGATGATGATGATGATGATGATGATGATGATGATGATGATGATGATGATGATGATGATGATGATGATGATGATGATGATGATGATGATGATGATGATGATGATGATGATGATGATGATGATGATGATGATGATGATGATGATGATGATGATGATGATGATGATGATGATGATGATGATGATGATGATGATGATGATGATGATGATGATGATGATGATGATGATGATGATGATGATGATGATGATGATGATGATGATGATGATGATGATGATGATGATGATGATGATGATGATGATGATGATGATGATGATGATGATGATGATGATGATGATGATGATGATGATGATGATGATGATGATGATGATGATGATGATGATGATGATGATGATGATGATGATGATGATGATGATGATGATGATGATGATGATGATGATGATGATGATGATGATGATGATGATGATGATGATGATGATGATGATGATGATGATGATGATGATGATGATGATGATGATGATGATGATGATGATGATGATGATGATGATGATGATGATGATGATGATGATGATGATGATGATGATGATGATGATGATGATGATGATGATGATGATGATGATGATGATGATGATGATGATGATGATGATGATGATGATGATGATGATGATGATGATGATGATGATGATGATGATGATGATGATGATGATGATGATGATGATGATGATGATGATGATGATGATGATGATGATGATGATGATGATGATGATGATGATGATGATGATGATGATGATGATGATGATGATGATGATGATGATGATGATGATGATGATGATGATGATGATGATGATGATGATGATGATGATGATGATGATGATGATGATGATGATGATGATGATGATGATGATGATGATGATGATGATGATGATGATGATGATGATGATGATGATGATGATGATGATGATGATGATGATGATGATGATGATGATGATGATGATGATGATGATGATGATGATGATGATGATGATGATGATGATGATGATGATGATGATGATGATGATGATGATGATGATGATGATGATGATGATGATGATGATGATGATGATGATGATGATGATGATGATGATGATGATGATGATGATGATGATGATGATGATGATGATGATGATGATGATGATGATGATGATGATGATGATGATGATGATGATGATGATGATGATGATGATGATGATGATGATGATGATGATGATGATGATGATGATGATGATGATGATGATGATGATGATGATGATGATGATGATGATGATGATGATGATGATGATGATGATGATGATGATGATGATGATGATGATGATGATGATGATGATGATGATGATGATGATGATGATGATGATGATGATGATGATGATGATGATGATGATGATGATGATGATGATGATGATGATGATGATGATGATGATGATGATGATGATGATGATGATGATGATGATGATGATGATGATGATGATGATGATGATGATGATGATGATGATGATGATGATGATGATGATGATGATGATGATGATGATGATGATGATGATGATGATGATGATGATGATGATGATGATGATGATGATGATGATGATGATGATGATGATGATGATGATGATGATGATGATGATGATGATGATGATGATGATGATGATGATGATGATGATGATGATGATGATGATGATGATGATGATGATGATGATGATGATGATGATGATGATGATGATGATGATGATGATGATGATGATGATGATGATGATGATGATGATGATGATGATGATGATGATGATGATGATGATGATGATGATGATGATGATGATGATGATGATGATGATGATGATGATGATGATGATGATGATGATGATGATGATGATGATGATGATGATGATGATGATGATGATGATGATGATGATGATGATGATGATGATGATGATGATGATGATGATGATGATGATGATGATGATGATGATGATGATGATGATGATGATGATGATGATGATGATGATGATGATGATGATGATGATGATGATGATGATGATGATGATGATGATGATGATGATGATGATGATGATGATGATGATGATGATGATGATGATGATGATGATGATGATGATGATGATGATGATGATGATGATGATGATGATGATGATGATGATGATGATGATGATGATGATGATGATGATGATGATGATGATGATGATGATGATGATGATGATGATGATGATGATGATGATGATGATGATGATGATGATGATGATGATGATGATGATGATGATGATGATGATGATGATGATGATGATGATGATGATGATGATGATGATGATGATGATGATGATGATGATGATGATGATGATGATGATGATGATGATGATGATGATGATGATGATGATGATGATGATGATGATGATGATGATGATGATGATGATGATGATGATGATGATGATGATGATGATGATGATGATGATGATGATGATGATGATGATGATGATGATGATGATGATGATGATGATGATGATGATGATGATGATGATGATGATGATGATGATGATGATGATGATGATGATGATGATGATGATGATGATGATGATGATGATGATGATGATGATGATGATGATGATGATGATGATGATGATGATGATGATGATGATGATGATGATGATGATGATGATGATGATGATGATGATGATGATGATGATGATGATGATGATGATGATGATGATGATGATGATGATGATGATGATGATGATGATGATGATGATGATGATGATGATGATGATGATGATGATGATGATGATGATGATGATGATGATGATGATGATGATGATGATGATGATGATGATGATGATGATGATGATGATGATGATGATGATGATGATGATGATGATGATGATGATGATGATGATGATGATGATGATGATGATGATGATGATGATGATGATGATGATGATGATGATGATGATGATGATGATGATGATGATGATGATGATGATGATGATGATGATGATGATGATGATGATGATGATGATGATGATGATGATGATGATGATGATGATGATGATGATGATGATGATGATGATGATGATGATGATGATGATGATGATGATGATGATGATGATGATGATGATGATGATGATGATGATGATGATGATGATGATGATGATGATGATGATGATGATGATGATGATGATGATGATGATGATGATGATGATGATGATGATGATGATGATGATGATGATGATGATGATGATGATGATGATGATGATGATGATGATGATGATGATGATGATGATGATGATGATGATGATGATGATGATGATGATGATGATGATGATGATGATGATGATGATGATGATGATGATGATGATGATGATGATGATGATGATGATGATGATGATGATGATGATGATGATGATGATGATGATGATGATGATGATGATGATGATGATGATGATGATGATGATGATGATGATGATGATGATGATGATGATGATGATGATGATGATGATGATGATGATGATGATGATGATGATGATGATGATGATGATGATGATGATGATGATGATGATGATGATGATGATGATGATGATGATGATGATGATGATGATGATGATGATGATGATGATGATGATGATGATGATGATGATGATGATGATGATGATGATGATGATGATGATGATGATGATGATGATGATGATGATGATGATGATGATGATGATGATGATGATGATGATGATGATGATGATGATGATGATGATGATGATGATGATGATGATGATGATGATGATGATGATGATGATGATGATGATGATGATGATGATGATGATGATGATGATGATGATGATGATGATGATGATGATGATGATGATGATGATGATGATGATGATGATGATGATGATGATGATGATGATGATGATGATGATGATGATGATGATGATGATGATGATGATGATGATGATGATGATGATGATGATGATGATGATGATGATGATGATGATGATGATGATGATGATGATGATGATGATGATGATGATGATGATGATGATGATGATGATGATGATGATGATGATGATGATGATGATGATGATGATGATGATGATGATGATGATGATGATGATGATGATGATGATGATGATGATGATGATGATGATGATGATGATGATGATGATGATGATGATGATGATGATGATGATGATGATGATGATGATGATGATGATGATGATGATGATGATGATGATGATGATGATGATGATGATGATGATGATGATGATGATGATGATGATGATGATGATGATGATGATGATGATGATGATGATGATGATGATGATGATGATGATGATGATGATGATGATGATGATGATGATGATGATGATGATGATGATGATGATGATGATGATGATGATGATGATGATGATGATGATGATGATGATGATGATGATGATGATGATGATGATGATGATGATGATGATGATGATGATGATGATGATGATGATGATGATGATGATGATGATGATGATGATGATGATGATGATGATGATGATGATGATGATGATGATGATGATGATGATGATGATGATGATGATGATGATGATGATGATGATGATGATGATGATGATGATGATGATGATGATGATGATGATGATGATGATGATGATGATGATGATGATGATGATGATGATGATGATGATGATGATGATGATGATGATGATGATGATGATGATGATGATGATGATGATGATGATGATGATGATGATGATGATGATGATGATGATGATGATGATGATGATGATGATGATGATGATGATGATGATGATGATGATGATGATGATGATGATGATGATGATGATGATGATGATGATGATGATGATGATGATGATGATGATGATGATGATGATGATGATGATGATGATGATGATGATGATGATGATGATGATGATGATGATGATGATGATGATGATGATGATGATGATGATGATGATGATGATGATGATGATGATGATGATGATGATGATGATGATGATGATGATGATGATGATGATGATGATGATGATGATGATGATGATGATGATGATGATGATGATGATGATGATGATGATGATGATGATGATGATGATGATGATGATGATGATGATGATGATGATGATGATGATGATGATGATGATGATGATGATGATGATGATGATGATGATGATGATGATGATGATGATGATGATGATGATGATGATGATGATGATGATGATGATGATGATGATGATGATGATGATGATGATGATGATGATGATGATGATGATGATGATGATGATGATGATGATGATGATGATGATGATGATGATGATGATGATGATGATGATGATGATGATGATGATGATGATGATGATGATGATGATGATGATGATGATGATGATGATGATGATGATGATGATGATGATGATGATGATGATGATGATGATGATGATGATGATGATGATGATGATGATGATGATGATGATGATGATGATGATGATGATGATGATGATGATGATGATGATGATGATGATGATGATGATGATGATGATGATGATGATGATGATGATGATGATGATGATGATGATGATGATGATGATGATGATGATGATGATGATGATGATGATGATGATGATGATGATGATGATGATGATGATGATGATGATGATGATGATGATGATGATGATGATGATGATGATGATGATGATGATGATGATGATGATGATGATGATGATGATGATGATGATGATGATGATGATGATGATGATGATGATGATGATGATGATGATGATGATGATGATGATGATGATGATGATGATGATGATGATGATGATGATGATGATGATGATGATGATGATGATGATGATGATGATGATGATGATGATGATGATGATGATGATGATGATGATGATGATGATGATGATGATGATGATGATGATGATGATGATGATGATGATGATGATGATGATGATGATGATGATGATGATGATGATGATGATGATGATGATGATGATGATGATGATGATGATGATGATGATGATGATGATGATGATGATGATGATGATGATGATGATGATGATGATGATGATGATGATGATGATGATGATGATGATGATGATGATGATGATGATGATGATGATGATGATGATGATGATGATGATGATGATGATGATGATGATGATGATGATGATGATGATGATGATGATGATGATGATGATGATGATGATGATGATGATGATGATGATGATGATGATGATGATGATGATGATGATGATGATGATGATGATGATGATGATGATGATGATGATGATGATGATGATGATGATGATGATGATGATGATGATGATGATGATGATGATGATGATGATGATGATGATGATGATGATGATGATGATGATGATGATGATGATGATGATGATGATGATGATGATGATGATGATGATGATGATGATGATGATGATGATGATGATGATGATGATGATGATGATGATGATGATGATGATGATGATGATGATGATGATGATGATGATGATGATGATGATGATGATGATGATGATGATGATGATGATGATGATGATGATGATGATGATGATGATGATGATGATGATGATGATGATGATGATGATGATGATGATGATGATGATGATGATGATGATGATGATGATGATGATGATGATGATGATGATGATGATGATGATGATGATGATGATGATGATGATGATGATGATGATGATGATGATGATGATGATGATGATGATGATGATGATGATGATGATGATGATGATGATGATGATGATGATGATGATGATGATGATGATGATGATGATGATGATGATGATGATGATGATGATGATGATGATGATGATGATGATGATGATGATGATGATGATGATGATGATGATGATGATGATGATGATGATGATGATGATGATGATGATGATGATGATGATGATGATGATGATGATGATGATGATGATGATGATGATGATGATGATGATGATGATGATGATGATGATGATGATGATGATGATGATGATGATGATGATGATGATGATGATGATGATGATGATGATGATGATGATGATGATGATGATGATGATGATGATGATGATGNTAGGCCCAGTTTTACCGAATTGGGGGTGACAAAGTTACTGCAAACACAGACCCAGTTTTACCAGAGAAGAGATGACATAGGTACTGCAAACACAGACCCAGTTTTACCAGAGAAGAGATGACATAGGTACTGCAAACACAGACCCAGTTTTACCAGAGGGAAGATGACATAGGTACTGCAAACCCAGACCCAGTTTTACCGGAGGGAAGATGACATAGGTACTGCACACCCATGCCCAGTTTTACCAGAGGGAAGATGACATAGGTACTGCAAACCCAGACCCAGTTTTACCGGAGGGAAGATGACATAGGTACTGCACACCCAGGCCAAGTTTTACCGGAGGGAAGATGACATAGGTACTGCAAACACAGACCCAGTTTTACCGGAGGGAAGATGACATTGGTACTGCAAACCCAGGCCCAGTTTTACCGGAGGGGAGATAGCATAGAAACTGCACACCCAGGCCCAGTTTAGGGAAGATGACATAGGTACTGCACAACCAGGCCCAGTTTTACCGGAGGGTAGATTGCATAGGTACTGCAAACCCAGTCCCATTTTTACCGGAGGGTAGATGACATAGGTACGGCAAACACAGACCCAGTTGTATCGGAGGGGAGATGACATAGGTACGGCAAACACAGACCCACCCAGTTTTACCGGAGGGGAGATATCATGGGTACTGCAAACCCAGGCCCAGTTTTACCAGACGGGAGATGGCATTGGTACTGTAAACCAAGGCCCAGTTTTACCGGACGGGAGACGACCTTGGAAATGAAAACCCGGGTCTAGTTTTACCGTAGGTGAGATAGCATAAGAACTACAAACCAAGGCCCAGTTTTACCGGACGTGAGATGGCATTGGAAATGAAAACCATGGTCTTGTTTTACAGTAGGGGAGATGTCATAGGTACTGCAAACAAAGGCCCAGTTTTACCGGACGGGAGATGGCATTGGAAATGAAAACCCGGGTCGAGTTTTACCGTAGGGGGAGATGGCATAGGAACTGCAAACACAGTCCCGGTTTTACCGGACGGGAGATGGCATTGTTACTGCAAACCCGGGTCTAGTTTTACGTCAGTGGAGATGACATTGGTACATCCCCCTCGCCCCTGCAAACACAGGATCAGTTTTACCGGACGGGGAGATGTTCCCTCGCCCCTGCAACGCCAGGGTCAGTTTTACCGGACGGGGAGATGTACCCCGCCCCTGCAAACCAACGATCAGTTTTACCGGACGGGGAGATGTCCCCTCGCCCCTGAAAACCCAGGCTAAGTTTCACCGGACGGGGAGTTGTCCCCTCGCCCCTGCAAACACAGGATCAGTTTTACCGGACGGGGAGATGTCATCTCTACCCTGCAAACCAAGGATGAGCTTTACCGGACAGGGAGTTGTCCCCTCGCCCCTGCAAACCCAGGATGAGTTTTACCGGACGGGGAGTTGCCCCACCCCCTGAAAACCCAGGCCCAGTTTTATTGGACGGGGAGATGGCATAGGCATTGAAAACCCAAACTCAGTTTTTCCGGACGGCAGATGGCATTGGTACTGCAAACCCAGGTCAAGTTGTACCTTATAAAGGTTAATATTACTATATATACATGTATAAAGAAACACAGGTTTTAACTGTGGCATACATATACATAAATTTGAAATTTAAAGTAGGGCCTTTTTCATACATATATGATCATGTCTGAATAATATATCTTTCAAGTCAGATTTGAATACCAGTAACTTTCTTTTGCAAGCCTATAAACAAAACCACTTAACAAAGAAAGATTGATTAGTCAACATATCGATGTGGGTGAAACATTGTGTAAATTGAGCCTCGTTCTAGGAAAACGGGACTTAATGCATGGTCTTAAAGTGTCGTGCCAGATTAGCCTGAGCAGTCCGCACATGCTTATCAGTAACGACGATTTCCGCTTTTATGGATTTTTTCGTGTGTAGGAAGTCTCTTCCTTAGGACAATCCAGTTAAGGCGGAAAGATTTTTCCTGATTAGCCTGTGCGGACTGCGCAGGTTAATCCGGGAAGACAATTTACGCATATTCATTTTAATAATTTGTAAGAGGTTAACGCCCTCGTCTGTGTTGTTACATAATGTTGCTCTTAATTCACTGCAAACAATAAACAATCTAAAACTTTCCTTTGTAGATCTACAAATAAACTTAAGACCTTAATATTTTAAATGGCTTTTGTAGATTAAACGACATCACATATTGCATGATGTTTTGTCATAAGTCATAAGTGCACGCCAACATTCCCTTAAACACTGAAACTGTTATCGGAATCAATCATGAACTTGTTGATCGATATTTGGTTATAAAAGTGATCAATGCTTTATGTATTAATGTAATCTTCTCAAGGGGTTTAATAAACTGTTAATCCTTTAATTGAAACAATCGTGCAAATTGTATTCCTCTGCAGGCTATAAACTATAAAACTTTCATACTGACTGCTGTTTCTATTCGTCTCTTTTTCATTTATCGAAAATAGTGTCCGTGCTGAGAGCATTTTCATGTAACGGTGTTTTGAAAAATATGGATTACTGTCAGAAGTAAATTTGCTGATAAGGCACGAACTTTAACATTCTTTGTTTAACTCTTTTTTCCAGATATAATCGATGAGAAGACTTTGAATATATAATAAACTGTGTTAAAAGTGATAAACATTGGGTTGTGAAAGCAGTCTTAATATTACCGAATCATAATTAAGTTTAAATACGATAACAAAATGCATGATCCTGCGTGTAATATAAATCACGCTTTAATATAAATCATAACACTTATAATCTTTAGTGTGCATATAACTATGAATACAAATTATATACACAAATTAAGGACTTGAATTCAAAGGTTCCATTGTGTCATTTAAATGAATGCAGCAATTTAATGTGAAGAAATAAATTTCTTCTCTGCGACAACAATTGCAAGAGCAGACGATAATTATGCCGTACCGGAACCACGTGGTCCCATCGAAACCTACGGAAGAACCCGATCAGTTCCGACTGAAAAAAACGCGGTGTTTCTTGGATACACAGACGTTAACGCAGGCAGCATGTAAACGTGATTCTAAGCAATTATTTGAATCTAGCTTTGGGAAATCTGGGCATAATTCGTGTGTTTAGTGTCGTCCCAGATTAGCCTGGCAGTCTGTACAGGCTAATCATGGATAACACTTTCCGCCTAAAATGGATTTATGCTAAGAAGAGACTTCCTTCATACGAAAAATACAATCAAAGCGGAAAGTGTTGTCCCTGATTAGCCCGTACAGACTGCTCAGGCTAATATGGAACTACACTTGACGCACATGCACATGCATTAAGCCCTGTTTCCCCAGAAAGAGTATCATTTTGAACTTAGTTATTTAATCTAAATTGTATCAAAGGTCATAGTTTATAGAAATACGGTCGAATCTATTTATGGGAATAACAAGTACTTGCTGTTTTGGGGATCTAGCACTGGATTACCGGCTTGCACGGCAGACACCATACAAAGAAAATATTAGTACATTTTAGCCATGGAAACAGAATATATTGTACTTACAATGTGAAAAAGGTCTTCCGCTTTGTGTTTTTGCAGCGTACGTGTGTGTCATGTTTCCTACATTTGTTTTGTGTGTCGTTCTTTGGCAATTGATTTCTTGCCAGAAATGAAGGACCGTATTGCATATTTAGGTTTCTCTTCTGCTGTTGCAGCGGAAGGTTCACTTTGTGTATTTTCAACTAATATCCAACAAATTGAAGTCTATACTTGCTGTGCCATGAAATAGCTTTCCCTCAGTTAAAATAAAGTAACCTGCATTCATCACACAAGTCAAATTAAATAATGTGCGTGTAATTTGGATGCAAATAGCTAAAAGTACATCTTTTTCATATACGTATATGAGCCGCGTTCTGGGAAAATTGGGCCTAATGCCTGTGCGTAAAGCGTCTTCCCAGATTGGCCTGTGCAGTCTGCACAGGCTTATCAGGGACAACACTTTCCGCTTGAATCTGAGCATTCGTCAAAAAGAAGTCTCTTCTTAGCGAACATCAAGTTTAGCCGAAAAGTGTATTCTCTGAATCGCCTATGCGGAGTGAACAGGCCAATATATGACGACACTTTACTCACATTCATTAAACCACGTTTTACCAGAGACGGGCTCTTATGTATTCCCTTTTCTAGACGGGCTTTGCTAGGAATCACGATGAAGCGCGAATATTACGACGTGAACATACCGGAACTGTTTAAGGCGCGGATCGCCGTGGAAATTCCCGGGATACCGGACCCGCGCGAGAAGCCGTATTCGCCTCTACAAGTCTGGAACTTGAAATATGAGCAAGTATATACTAGAACTGATAATCGAGCCTTGTTGTGGGAAAACTGGGCTTAATGCATGTGCGTAAAGGCTAATCTGGGACGACACTTTACGCACATGTATTAAGACCAGTTTTCCTTGAACGAGATTCAATGTAATCTGTAACATTTTAAGAAGTGATTTTTAATAATGTCCCTTTATTTTGCTCTTTTTGTCGTTTTTGGTTTTTTAAGGGCGGAAGATTTAATTTCCTGTTAATTTAATTGATTCTTTTATATTGTTAACAGTTGGAATTGAATATTAACAAAAAGAATATATCATATAACATTTTTACAACATTGGTATTGTAATTGGTGCATGTGTATTTTTGCGATTGTGTTGGTGTTGTGTAACCTTTCATATATGGATAATTTATATATGAACGGATCTTTGCATATGTTTCGTCAAAGATTGTCCATGCCCTTATGCCTTCAGCGCTTTGATTATGTTTAGACTGCCCGAAACATCATATTTAAATGCTAGTAACAGGTATCTTAATCCGAAGACATGTTGAGAGATTTATGACAAAAATAATTATGCATTAAATTATTTTAGTCACAAAGTTTCCGTCACTTCCGGGCGAGTCGCACATGACTGACCCGTTCATCAGCACGCTCATTCAGATGGTGTTCGTGGGATTCGTGCCCACATGTTTCCTCGTGGTTCCCGCACACAGGGCGTTGCCGGGCACAGCGCGAGAAGAAGACGGCAGCATGGAGGTAGGCGAAGTTCAGGGCCAACCAACCAATTCTTAGACGTATATAAATAAATAATAATCTTGAAATTGTGTTGTTCTCATTGTTCAATAGATATCAATGTGACACAACATGTAATACCTTTAACTACAAGGTTCATCACTTATGGCAATTCATACATGACGTAAACAGCATGTGCTCAATCCATGTGCGTAAAGTGTCGTCCTAGATAAACCTGTGCAGTCCGCACAGGCTAATATGGCACGACGCTTTCCGCCCAGGCTGAATTTGCTTTTAGAAAAGACTTTCTTTTAACGAAAAATTCCATAAAAGCGGACAGTGTCGTCCCTGATTAGCCTGTGCGGACTAACATGATAACGTTAACATTGTATTTAATTCAACACAAGGACCATTGTTTGTATTCATGTATAAACACGTTAACATGTGCACTAGCGTGATTATGTATTTTCTACTTTCCCTTTAGAATTAATTTACAAGCATATACAATTGAGATGAACACGTTTGTTTATTTATCAAATCCAATTGATAAGCATTTTATACTTGATTAAAAACAAAACTTCGGGGGTATGCGGCACTTACAGTGACAGTCCTTGGTACCCTGTTTGTTTTTCAATTTTTGCCAACGGCAACAATTGTGATAATGAAAAGACCTTTGGTTTTCATGGTTTATTGAATTAGCTTTTTATTTGCTGATATATTAAATATTATTTTTGACACTTATTTGAATTTGAAAATTGCTGACACTCGTATAACTTTTCAGGTCAAAAGAACATTTCAGAAGACCATAAATGCTGCGACGAAAATCATCTTTGATGAGGATCTCTCGTTTGAATTGGTTTGTTGAAATACTATCTGAAAAAAGAAATATTGAAAACACATTTTAAATAAATATAACGACATTCTATCACAAGAAAATATTGCACTATGATGCGAGATGATGATCGATGGTGCACGGTGATGTACGATGATGTACGATGATGCACGGTGATGTACGATGATGCACGGTGATGCACGATGATGCACGATGATGCACGGTGATGCACGGTGATGAACGATGATGCACGGTAATGCACGATGATGTACGATAATGCACGATGATGCACGATGATGCACGGTGATGCAAGGTGATGCACGCTGATGCACGATAATGCACGATGATGCACGATGATGCACATGTTTGTTATATATACCATCTTCCCATCTTTATCTCATATGATACCGTTCTCTGTAAACCTTTCATTGTGCGTTTACAACGTATACATTAAAGTATAGTTTAGTTTAAATATTCACTCGCTACAGTTAAATTGAAAAATCTCAAATGAACATTCAAACTTGTATAATATTAAGTTAACTATTTATTTTAATTTCGAATATGTTACTTCGCAAGATTGTCAGTAATCATGTCGATATGCGTATTGTTAGAAGAACAATCCTTATGACAAGCACATTATATTTTAGCGTCTGTTGTTGTTTTTCAGATTTGCAACTCTAACAAATGTCGTCGTAAAAATGGAGTCAGACGCTTTATTAATTCTGAAATATTGTCCGAAGAGTAATTGAATATTTTCGATTGTTTTCCTCCTTCATCATCCGGGCGCATGATATCCATCTTTCGACTGAATGAAAGCGTCGCCGCGGTACGATACTAATCATAAAGAAAAAATACCGAAAATTAGCAAAACATTTTCGATTCAGGCTCTTGTATCGTACGCATCAAATTTAAAGGATTTGCGTCGAAGTCAAAATGGGTGCGCTTTCAATACGCATTATATTCTATGTCTTTGCGTTTTTAAACATTTTTATTGTGTAAAATACGCAGATACGCAGCTCATATGTGGCCATGATGAACAACAACAAAATGAGGACATTTTGGAAACTGAGGACTTAAATTATGACATCCATCCAATGTGTTATCAGCTTTAACGACCTTAATTGATAAACAGGGACCGTTATAATGTTTGGATATTGTGTATTATGACATAACTTCCAAGTAAATACAAATTCCAAAACAATTCAAAACAAAAAATAAAATTGAACAGCTCTGATTTATTGTATTGTTCCAATCAGACAATGCAGTGAACAATTTACTCAATCGTTCAAAAAGCCGTTGTTCCAACCGTTGTCGTTCCCATAGAACCTGGGGTAATAAGGGTGACAAAATAAAAAATCGTCAACCGTTATATTCATTGTACATATATAAGGATATTAATTGTACCAACATCTATGACTTTTATCTTGGCTAATCGTGTTCATACGTTTTTATGTTAATTGGAAACAATGCGTCTTCTTGTTTCATGCAGAACCTATACCTCAAAGCTTGTGTAAACATGGTGATTAATTGAATAAAACTTATCTACGCATCAGTTATTCTTAAAAAATATCAAATAATCAGCTGCTGTCACTGATTGAATATGTTGAAATCTCAGTTATTTTAGGCATAATATTGTTTTTTTTTCTTCTCATGATTTAATGTGTCGTGTTCTGAGAAAACTGGGCATAATGCATGTGCGTTAAGTGTCGTCCCAGATAAGACTGTGCAGTCCCCACAGGCTAATCAGGGATGACACTTTCCGCTTTTATGACATTTTTCGTTTAAATGAAGTCTCTTCTTAGCAAAAATCAAATTTTGGCGGAAAGTGTCGTCCCTGATTAGCCTGTGCGGACTGCACAGGCTAATCTGGGACGATACTTTACGCACATGCATTTTGCCCAGTTTCTCAGAACACGACATTTATTATTATTTAATAAACTATTACAATTTGTTGTTTTTATGTGATGCAACATGAATGAATGTTATATGTAAATAAACTATTAAAATGTGTTGTTTTTATGTAATGCAACATGAATGAATGTTATATGTAAATAAACAATTAAAATTTGCTGAAAGTGTGTGTTTTCCCCCATTAGGCTATGTTATTGACCTTCTGAAAGTAAAATAGTATATTTCCCCTCTAAACCGGAATCCTCTCTAAACCGGAATTTCCTCTCGGTCCCGGGGTTGTCCGGTTTAGAGCGGTTCCACTGTTACTGTAACCTCTTTATAAAGTCATCTATTTTGTTTCTGCAATAAGAATAGTTTGTGTACCGGAAGGCGATAGTCGACAATGCGATAGTACGATGACGACAATGCGACAATGCGATAGTGCGATAATACGATGACGACAATGCGACAATTTGATGGCGACAGTGCGAAAGTACGATGGCGACAATGCGACAGTACGATGGCGACCATGCGACAATACGATGGCGACACTGCGATAGTACGATGGCGACAATGCGATAGTACGATGACGACAGTACGATGACTATCGCATTGTCGCCATCGTTCTATCTCGCTGTCGCATAGTCGCCATCGTACTATCGCATTGTCGCCATCGTACTATCGCATTGTCGCCATCGTACTATCGCATTGTCGCCATCATACTAT
>VMBQ01008154.1:4960-39262 GCA_007657795.1 Dreissena rostriformis
AACCAGCAAAGTCCGCGGCTACGCCGCGGCCAGTAATTTTAGTACTCGACGGAATCACGCGGCGTATCGACGAGTCACGCGGCATCGATCCGCGCTACCTCGCGTACTTTCGCGGAATAAATCCGCCGCATATGTTCGCGGCGGATCGAGTGCAAAAATATACACCTAGATCTACATGTACATTTGTGTATCGCAGAAACCTAGATTTACGCTGAAGCAATTACATTTGTCGGTGTTTAATTGCTTTTAATTCATTCTTTGATTTAACTAATTAAAAAATTAAAGTAGTTGCAGTTTCACAGTTTGCTATTTTGAGTATTTTTTTTCGGATAAATGAATGCAACACTGTGTGGAGCAATTACATTTGTCGGTTTTTTAATTGCTTTCGCGGGAGGGCTTTTGTTTGCAGTTGCAGATTCACAGTCTTCTATGTTGATATTTATTATTATGCATTTAAATATTGACTGCAAGAAATGTTATTGAAACATTAAAAAAAGATAAATTAAATAAGTAATTCAGACAATTAAGTAACATGCAAACGCACCCAGAATTTCACTTTCATTTTCGCAAGGTTTTCAGGAAGTCCCCGGGAAGCACGTTTTTTGCATGGATGTGTGTATGACGCGATTAAACGATGCTCTGTATCGTATTGCATTCAATCTAAATTAAATCATTTCATTTTATGTTTTAATATAATGTTATTACGGCGCATTAAACGCACACAAAGTAACTTGAAGTACTTTTGCCGATTCTAAACATGACAATGATAAATGATTATTGCAATTTAATTAATACATGCCCTTGATACTCGTGTTGTGTCTTTATAAATTCGATTTTATTTAAATTTGCATTCTTTTAAAATAATAACTATTTCTATCAGGATTACAGCAGTTTCTTTAGAAACGGGAATGAAATCACTTAAAGCAAAACAAACAACATGCTTTTTTATTAACTGTTTTATCTATTTTGAATCTGCGCACATTAAATTAATTATGATTTTAAATATAATTATAATTGTTCTTTTAAAATGTATTGACTAACTAATCATTTTTCAAAGATTTTTATTTTATGATGCGCATCGACTCGACGTCATATCGCGGACCGCGGCTTGCCTCGGCATGTCGCGGCGGACAGATCTGAAGTACGCGGCGAAATGCCGCGCGCCGCCGCGAACTGACGCGGCTTTGACGGCCGACTCGGCATCGACTCGATGCTCCATTCCGCCGCGGAACGCGAAATATGCTTGTTCCGCGTGGGCTGTACTGTATACACATAAAATAACAATTTATATGCGAAGTATGTAATTACACATGTCAATTTTAATACAGACATACAATTTGAGCAAAATAATA
This sequence comes from Dreissena rostriformis, assembly GCA_007657795.1. NCBI lineage: Eukaryota > Metazoa > Mollusca > Bivalvia > Myida > Dreissenidae > Dreissena > Dreissena rostriformis. Next base: position 6,313 of record VMBQ01008154.1, read on the forward strand.
AGCATGAAACTTGAAACTGGAGCGTTGATAACACTGTTCCTTATTTTATCATATTATCATTATTCATAACTAACTAACTAACAATGTTAAACAAGACTATTTCCAAGCAATGATGTCCCTTACCGGCTCCACCATTGTCATATTTTTTATTTATTTTTTTGTATTTGTTGCCATAGCAACCAGAATTCTTGTTGTAGGAACACAATAAAATGACGTGCATAATCTCCATATTGCCATCTGTCCATGTTTGAAGTTTCATGAACAAATATGGAGAACTTTTAAAGTTATCGCAGAATCCAAAAAAAGTGTGACAGACAGACTGACTGACAGACTGACGGACTGACGGACAGAGCGCAAACCATAAGTCCCCTCCGGTGAAACCGGTAGGGGACAAAAAAAGACTCACAAACAATACTGAAAAACACACGTGTCAAATAGTAAATATTTTTCACGCCAATAACAATACTGACGACACTTATAAACATGACAATGGTGTATGAAAGTTTAGGTAGAATATCGATTCTAATTGTCGGATGAGCACATAAAATCGATGTACTTTCAAATCCAACACAGTCTCTTTCTTCTTTGTTATGCTTTTTCACCATATGTTTTTAATTGTAATGTGTTAAATTGGAAATTTGCATGACATTCGCAACGTCAATATTTTAGATCAGAGAATCATTTTTTTTAAACTTTTATATTCATTCAAATCACAACAAACTAAAAACATATGGGTAAAGTAAACAAGTATTTCCGTTCCCAGCTGTATGGTTAAAGCTAGAGTATGCGACCTTAATGGCTTATACTTTTTTTTCCAAACACACAAAAANAAAAAAAAAAAAAAAAAAAAAAAAACTAGAATAAAAGTTCAGAGAAAGTAGAGAAAGCAACGTGTATTAAATTGCAAATAAATGTCTGATGTACAGCAGAAAACTCCATCATGTACACAAGAGATGCACTCTGTTTGGGAAATCTCTAGTAACCTATACCGATTCGTCTATACAAACATAGACACAATGTTGGTCCTACAACAAATACGAGTAACGTGTCGGTATTGGCTTTAACTTGCTCGTTATAAATTAACCTGTAGAAGAAGATATTGTATTGACGGAACTAACATTCGTTTAAGATTGCGAAAGTAAAATGTTAACATTAAAATCGTATATACTCGCTTAAATATCGATCCCCATAGTGGGCGCGTTCTTTAAATCATCCCCAAAGACACCAAGTACCGATTCTAGTCCCAGGAAACGGACTCGAGGGCGTTTCAAATAAGCCTTAGGCTTTCGATGCAATCAAGCTAGAATAAATAAGTTTCAACTTGTATCTCATTAATCTATTTCAGCTAGGAGAAGCCCAAATAAGCGTTCGCCAGTACTCTAACCTGTATCCTTGCTTCCGGTAGATTTGTCATGATCGCCAAACGCTCGCGCATCATGACGTCAGGATAATGCGTTTTGGCAAAGGTTTTCTCGAGTGCGGAAAGCTGCTGGCTCGTAAACGCCGTGCGGCTGCGGCGCTGCTTCCGGTTGGGACCGTACCGGGCCTCGAATATCATATCTGTCATAAAATAGGGAGTAAGATTGATTGTAACGTCTAACCGTAAATGGACTGCTATCTGAGATTAAAGTTGAATATTAAGATAAACAATTCCAATAAGTACATGTATTATCAGATATATGCTCAATTTTTAATATACGTGAATAGCTTAGGGAATCAATATGGATATAAACATGTGTATAGTTTAATTAATAAACAATCTTTGAGTGAAAAACAAACAACAAAAAAACACCAATACAGTTTCAAATTGTGATCAATTTTTAGTCAAAACTTTATGTAGGACTATACAATTTTTCCGAAATGCATTCGAAAATGCCGAATAATACACCTTTTTCCATATTGTTATAATAATAATGACGATAAAAATACAATAATTGTATTAATATATAGTTTAAATAGAATGTGACAATCGCTGGTACGAAGTACTCACCTGATGTGCAGAGGGTATCTCAGCCTTGGGATCGAAAGGTCCTCGGTTCAATCCACGCTAACTCTCCCTCAATCACCAAGTACTGATTCTACCCAGGAATCGGATCCGAGTGTTTCAATTAGCCTTAGGCTTTCGATACTTTTTACCTGCTCGATTTTACGTGTAAAAATAATTCACCTGCCAGTCTTTCCGCCAGTGTAAAGGGATGTAGAGGCACCGGAAGCGGTTGTGGGTACGGCGTCACCAGGTGGCGTGTCATGTACATATTAGGGACAATGGAGAGGTTCGGGGGCATTCCAAACCCATTGGGCACTGGGTTAAACTGGCCAGGAAAACATTCAAAGTGATGCATTGATCCAGTCGCTGGCTGTCTGTTGAAGACGAGAAATAACAGTTAAATAATCGAAACTTGTGTTTTCAAGTTTCATATATTTAAACTGAAAATATCTAAACATTAACCTCAAAACATATAAAAAAAATGCACCGGTACAGTCAGTAAAATAAGTCAGTGTTCAAGTTAAATATATTAAAACAGGAAATGTCTAAACATTAAACTCAGAGAAAAGAGAGAAAAAAAGAATAATGCACGAAGAAAACATGTGAAAGTTAATCTCAGAAAGAGGAACACTGATTTTGTCACCGGATTTATTTTCGTTTGCTAAAGAGTTTCTGTAAGGCGCTTAATTAACAAATTAAATAAATAAAAATAAATAAATAAAATAAATTACACTATAATACTAACACCAAAGAAATTTGCAATAACCTGCGTAAATCCATATCTTTTGACTTATTGAATATATCAAACCTTCGAAAGAACAAATCACTACACAAATTAAGTAAGACTTAAATACCATAACATGTTCTAAAAAATACACGGTTTGATGTGTTATGGTATAGCGACTGATAATAAAATTGAGACGTAACACGTTTCGGTGATCTTCAAGTATTTGCTCAGATATTCTATAAATATTAAAAAGTGATTAACGCCTTAAAACCGCGGTTAGCTCGTTTACAAATCGGATATCATCTGTACTTCAAGTGTTTAAATTATCTTTTTATCCGTAATTGTTTGTTAATTAAACAAACCGACAATCTCGCAAACTGAGTTAATAAGGGTTTCCTATAGAACTCGCGTGTTCGGACGATATCGAGTTTCGGACGGAGATCATCTTCATAGCGGAACAAGTGGCCCAAACTTCTACCACCCCGGATTTCACGATGTACAAGTAGCACTTTAACGAGCCTTAGAGTATTTACTTCTTTTAATCTATTTACTGTACGGATAAAATTAGAAGCACTAATAGCCAAATAACAATGCTCAAATATTACCACGATATTCTCATTGGATTTAATATCTTGAACAACATTGAAACGTGCGCGTACAGTAAACAAACACTTAATAAACACGGTAAACTTTTGTACAAATGTATACACGTTGAGCAACGTTGAATTCATTATTTCTGAATACATATACAGTTTTAGACGTTAAAGCATTCAAGATATAACATAATACATATATTATTGTTTCTGTTTATACATAACATTTTGGATTCCTTCATAAAATGTTCGTTTCAGTGGTATAGACAGGATGCATAGTTAACATTTGTATCGGTTTACATTTGCATCGGTTTCATTTGTAGTTATGTTCCATTGTATTATTATTTAAATCCAATATTTTGAAAGAAATCGTATGTGATCTTCCACCCACATCACAAACAGCTCGTACGTAATACATAATAATAATATTTACTTAATTTTATCTCTGCTAAGCGATTTCAAGTTTAACTGTAGTGTTCGCTGTTTGCTATGTCCATACAGTAAGTCGGTTATATTTCAATGTTATTATTACATAAAATATTACTATCGTTAATACGTTTAAACAACCTGTTCTCACTCATATGAAAACATGTATAAATGTAATGTATTTAAATTATTAAAATAAACAAAACTAACTTCTCATTTAATTAAATGATAATTCATAAAAAGTCCATCTACCCGTGTATAAGTTAATTAATTTTACATTTTGTCTATAGGCATATTTTGCACAGAAGAAATTTAAAATAATGATAACTTTAAATATAGTTTATTAACTTTTATAAATACATGCTGATATAAAATAATGCATTTTGTTTTCAATCTATTAATATTCAAATGAACCTTTATTCAGAAAACAATACGACTCACCGCATTATAGACGAAATCGTATCCGAGGACTTCCACGCATATGTGTTTATGTTCGATAACTTTCTTTAAAGCCACTCAAAGTTTCAGCGTTTTGAGATGATTTTTACTTGATCATCTTAAATCTATCGGGAGGCCCGTTTAAGGGAGTAATTAAAAAAAAGAAAGTATAATTGATAAATTTCATTAAAAGTATTTACAAACAAAAATGTAATATTTGATGTAGTCTAGAACAGTTAAGAAAAGTTGATCACAAGTTTTCTGACCTTTTGGAGCAAATACTTACCAATAACACTTGGCCATAACGGCGTCAAAGATGTGATAGCGTTTTAAACGATACTTAAGTAAAACACGTAGTTACCCACCAAAAAAAAAAAAAAAAAAAANAAAAAAAAAACTCACAAACCGATACAGCGTGTAAACTACCATCCAAATTAAAAAAGCCTGCGTGGCTTTGTGTAGTGATTGCGCGAAAGCGTTTATTTCTAGAGGCACCGGGTTCGAAACCCATGGCATGCACATTTTTTATTTTATTCTTTTCCTTGTATATAGAGAATACTAGGTAAGCGTTGAATAGAGAGAATTTTATGTTGCGAAGCTTAGAACGCAAGGAGCGCGAGCCTTGGCGAGCGCTTTCGGTGTTCGAGCCGAGCAACATAAACTTCTCTCTATTCAACGCTAATCCTAGTATTCTATTTATCCCATCATTTTTCTTAGTCGTCAATTATTTAGTCTTTAATTGATAAAATAAAAGCAAAAACACATTAAATTTACTGCATTAAACATTGCGTAGTAATATTTATTGTGATCGTTCCCGTGTACGGAACTCGAAATAGTCCTTTAGAATTCCACGCAAAAGAAGAGTAACGAGACAATCTTTTTACGCCTCGATTCAAAATTAATGAGCGTGCCAAATGTTACACACACACGTAGATCACAGACGGTTTTGTTCAAACTACAATTGTTGTTTCACCACTGTAAAATACCAAAAACAAAAACGGCTGCCATTTTGAAATTTAAAAAATTTGTACACACCTACGTGAAGCATGAATCAGCATTTATCCCCGCCGAAAGTGTTAATTTTAGTCTATAAACAACTCTTCTTTTTACACTCTTTTTACTTACTGACAAAAAAAAAGTAAAACATCTACTAGTTCTTGTTCTACTCACCGAAGTTGTGTAATAACCATGTTTACTTTCGTAAAGTTAATTTGCTTCCATGACGAGATAAATTCTGGACACATTTCTTCATCGCCATCCATCTTTCAATTGTAAAGAACTTGGTGTAAGCAGGCAATTCTTTGTGGATATACATTCTTTGATCGACTGACAAAGGAACGACTTGTTTATCAAAGAAATTACCCTTTTAATTCAACATCGATTTCCTTCGAAAAGTTCAAAACCAATTCACTGACACTTTTTTTAAATTTAATCCATCAATTGTTCAACAAAACATCGCGTTATTCGAGTACATTCGACATTTTAACGAAATCGAAAATGCAGTATCACCAGTTCTATTCCAGTTTTGTATCCCAACACGCAATCGAAAATGCAGTGTCACCAGTTTCATTCCAGTTTTATATCCCAACACTGTTATCCACATTCATAATATTAGAATCCATTGTTAACACACACACGCGTTAACTCACACTGCGTACCCAATGACCTGAATGACGCAATCAAGTGATTTCGTCAGCTGTGTCGTAAAATATGGTCTATCGAATTCAAACAGTTACGCAATCGGGTGAGCACGCTACTTCTCTCTATCCAACGCTAATCCTAGTATTCTATTTATCCCATCGCAACATTTGTTCTGTTGAATATGTCATATAAATTTTCTGCAAAATATGCACATTTTCTTCCAATGGGTGACCTTAAAATTCGATCAATGAACAAAACAATATCGACCAAATTTAAGCGCATATCGCATGACGTCATTTGAAAAGTAGTCCTTGCACGCGACAGGTTTATTCAACAAGGTGGGATAGAGGCGAGGTTATTCCACGGGGTGTTATATCGTCAATGTCGCGGTGAAGATGGGATAAAATTATTTTAAATGCTCCCAAATATTACAATTTTGTTTGTACATTTAAATAGCATTCTTCAAAAAATACGACAATCTGTGAACGAGTCCCTTTAAACAAAAATCATCATTATAGTGGTATCCGATAAGGTACAGTCCTCGGGCGGGCCTCTGTTAAGTCAACATGCACTTGCAGTCTGTGATTATGACATCTTGTCGATGTGAAGAGGTCCCCGTAATCCGCCGGCTTGTACACTTAGCTGGAGTCCCCGCATACACACCGATTTATCGGCGCACAACCGTCTATTTATTGTTACTTTTCAAAAATTAACTCGTTCATGCCAGGATTTTCGAAGCCCGCTTCAAATGCTTAGTTAGATGGGCGAATTCCAAAGCCACTAAGTGTTTCATATATACCACGAGTGCAGCGTGCTCTTGGACGGACTTGATTAGAAACGAGATTAGTGCATTGTGACATGTTTGCGCAATTCTCCATTAGTTTGAGCAAAAAAACTATTTCATTTTTGACAATGTGAAGATGACTGTTGTACAATGTAAACGTTCAATGTTAATGGAGATGATTTTCACGTAAAATATGGGCTATTGAACGCTTACGCTGTGATGTTGTGGTGGTAATTATAGACGACTTGACAAATCATAACCTGAATATATGATATGTCGGTATCTGTCGAGAACCTTTTAAATAACAACACGACATACCGACGAATGCAGTAAACTCCTCGTTATATTAATCTACAATGAAATAATGTTATACCCTTCTTTTCACCGTGCATACTATGTAAAGAAATGTCAAAAACGATTTTGTTTGTTGTTGAAAGAAACACGTAAATTTACACTTACATTTTCCATATCATATCATATTATATAAAACATAGGATTATGGTATGTCGATGTATTGGCTCTTTACAGATCATTTGTATTTTTCACTTACTTTATGTCGTTTAAATATCTAAATTTGATTTCGTTCGCATTATTTCACTAAACGTTTTTCAAAAGTATATAAAACAAACACGTTGCACATTTATAAACGTTGACGTATATTCGTCTAAATATAACAAAATATACGTTCAAGATGAAATCTATACGCTTCAGTAATTGCTACCAACGTATTTTCATAACGAGAAAATATTTGTTCCCTTGATTCTATTTGATGCTTATCACGAGGACTTACAAGTGATTAAAGAATCATCGATGCTAAAAATTTAAGGATTAGTTATCAGCTTCGAGTGGCATGTAGCTCGATCAGTAAGCATTGCTAGTACAACGTTTTCCTTTACGTTGCAAATCTTTTCATTTCGTGTTTCTAGATTGTCCATATCTACGCGCTTAACTGACTTAGTTAAGAATACACACATTTATGACCCTTTCATTAAATTGTCTATGTCATAAAAACATGATAATTATTTAATTATATTATTTGTTATATCTTGTTTGTTACACTTATGTTATTTTTTCGGCGTAGCTGTTAAACCCAGGGCCCACAGATTATTTAGCTTCGGGATATATTTACCTTCCTTTCTTTTAGCCATGCAGTCTGTGTGTCGTTTAGAATATTGTTTTACATTTATAAATTTTTTAATCACTCTTCTCTGCATTGTTTCTATGATAACAAAGCATTTACACTAACTGTATAATAACCCCACGGACCAGTATTTTTACAAGCACAAATAAGTCACTATGTTCAGGAACTAAAAATAAAAGACGATGTTTAAAACATTAAATTAAATGCATGTCAAAATGCTATCATTCACTTATGCAATTAAAGAAAAATATTACAAACAATATCGAAGGTGAAAATAACATTATGTTCACACTCCCAATCACCGTCTATCATCACCACCGGAAATAGATGACCAGCGAAGCGAAAGTAAAGAAACCAACCATGGAGAGCAGTGAATATTAACCTTAATTCTCTAATAATTGCTCGCTCCTGGATAACCAGTGCGTGTAGGGCATTTTAAAGAAAGATTAATATGTTTAAAAATGTGTATCTATATTGCAATTCGTATTGATGAAGCGTTATTTACACAAATTTATGACTGTTTGGTACCGGTTTAAAATTGGTACTTCTCGAAGAAACAGCTTTTCTTTTATGATTACATGGTTTGTCATCGTGTATGGAATTGATTTCCTATTCTTATAGGCATTATATACCATCTCAACGCTATTTCTGGTCTTGGTTTGATTATTGTTCGTGGAAATCTAGTAAAATAAAATAACTGTAGTGTAATAGTTGTTTATGGCAAAAGTCGTGTACGGCGAAAAGTTAAAGTCATGTACGGCGAATAGCTGCAGCGTATTGGCATTTTAACACTTGTCTGATAACTGATTATAATCAAATAAATAGTATAGTGAAAACATTTCCTTGAATGATAATTCATTTGAATGTTTAACCCATTTTATCATACCTATGCAGTAAACTGCTATTTTTTAGTGGTTTCAAATATCTTTTTCAGGCGAAAACTCGTTCTGATTTATGATCCAAACATACACTGCGGGAACACGTTACACTTGTTTCGCTTTTTAAAATAGAATCTATCCACAATATAGAGTTATGCTAAAGAGGAGAAACCAGAATGAAGAATATGCCACTGCAAACCGAATTTTGAATACGGTCTATCCCTAAACCCAGGGATCCGTATAACATGTGTTTGATAGAATTATTGTGTCGATGACCGTATTATCAGTCTACACTTGTTGTGGTATTTGGAGTGAGAGAAAGGTAGAGATGCAATGCAAACGAAAACAACATGTGGACATTATCATGAGTTAGAGTGAAAAGCGTGAATTAAGGGTAGACACTTTTGAATGATAAAGGCACTTCAATAAAGGCATTCAATGCAATTTACCTTATTAGTTTGTATTCCTATTTCAGAAATGGATGAGTCGCTGGATGTTTCTGGCCTTGAAGAGAGCATCCACGAAGTGCACTGTCGCCATCGTATTGTCGCACTGTCGTCATCGTATTATCTCATTGTTGCCATCGTATTATCGAGTTGTCGCATTGTCTCATTGTCGCCATCGTACTATCGCACTGTCGCCATCGTATTGTCGCACTGTCGCCATCGTATTATCGCATTGTCGCCATCGTACTATCGCGCTGTCGCATTGTCGCCCTCTGGATTTTAATGTGTAAACACGATGACCCTAACGGTATTCCGTATCAAACTGACGTAACGTCATTTTTGAAAACAACTACCCTCCCCCAAGTTAAGAGTACTCGCCAATGTCCAACCAGGGTACGTACTTTGTAATCAATAGGACTTTCAAACTGAGTATTAATTAATCACGGAAAATATGTGAATTCGAAGGTAAAACCAGGGAATTTCTATAATTCGAATTTTCAATTTTTGAACATAAAATTGTAAACTGTCCATTTTTTGTGTTGAGCATTGTTTTTTTTTTTTTTTTTTTTTTTTTTTTTTTTTTTTTTTTTTTTTTTTTNTCTGCATTTCAACTTGTTCCAAAATAGACGAATTGCACCCAATTAGGATACAAACATAGCTCAAATAGGGGGAAATGTCACCGATAAATATAATCCCGTTCAGGGGTCCCCTTCATCTGCATTGTGGGTTACTAAACTCAAAACTATTCGCCGTACACAATTAATTTTATTTTGCTATACCCCTACACACCAGGTGCTATTCGCCGTACACAACGAAGTTTATATTTTCGCCAAACATTTGCATACTTACTAGATTTTTGGGCTGAAGCTTGCAAAAACCGATAGTTTTTTTATAATTCTATTTGCACACCATTGAAGAATTCGGCAAAATTAGAATACTTTCCTCGGACAAAAAGGAAAAAATATGTCACAATGAACTTAACTTTCGGTACCAGGTAGCTGATGATTGATCTATTTCAACACTCGAATGTATTAATAAAGAACTCCAACTACTTACGATAGAAGTTTGATATGACTACTATTAATTTGTCACACAGTTTTTGGAAAACGTTCACGATAAAAATGGTACAACTTACTCTTTCCACGAGCACTACCTCTTGCGTGATATTTACTTTCGCTTCGCTGGTCATCTATTTCCGGTGGTGATGATAGGCGGTGCCAATAGCCCATCAATTATCTCAAGATCAGACTTGAAATGTAAATAACCTTTCGACGACCATCATACTTCTTCACAAGAAATGTGTCCATCGGATGCCCAATCCAACTATAGACATAAATGAGTGTTGGGTACACAGTTTATATGATTTACTATAAAAAGAAAAAATAACTACAAAAGTTAACAAAGGGCAATACCAATTGAAAATCAAGTGGACAAGAGTCATGGATCTTGTTCACGTCACTTAAACTTAACACAGATCTACCTACCTATGAAGTTTCAAGTTGGTACATCTTTTAGTTATCAATACAGGATCCGGACAAACCTATATTACAAACATTAACAAGGACAATTACTCAAAAAATATTGAACGAATAGTCAAAGTTATGGGGGCTGCACATCCCCATGATAAATCTGTATAACTTTAATGTTTCAAGTTGATACCTCTTTTAGTTGTAAAAATATGCTCCCGAATAAATTTAAGGATACCACTAAACAAAGGGTATTAACTCTAAAAAAAAAATAGATAACGAGTTATGGTTCTCGTGCACTGTACATTACCTAAATGATATTTACCTATCTATTAAGTTCAGTTTAATACCTCTTTTAGTTTTCGATTTATGTTCCGCATAAAAATGTAAGAACAAACATAAGCGAAGTGCAATAACTCATAAAAAAGAAGAGCAAGACTTATTGTTCATGTGTACTGCCCATTCTCTAAAAACAATCTAACTACCCATTAAGATTTAAGTTAGTGCCTTTTGTTAGTTTTGAAGATATGCTCAGGACCAAATTTAAGTACACAAATCAACACAGGGAAATAACTCTAAAATTAGGGGAGCAAGAGTTAGTGTACTTGTTCAATATGCACCTCCTATTGAGATGTATCTACTTAATAATTTTTAATTTGATACCTCTTTTATTTTTTTCTATATATTCTCCAGACAAAATGTAAATACAAACATTAGCAAAGAGAAATAACTATAAAAATAGGGAAGCCAAAGTTATGGTTCTTTTGCACTGAACATCCCCCACAATTGTACACAAAAACAACAAATGGCAATAATTCAAGGGCCATACATTCAAAGTGCCTGGTGAGATTTGATTGGTTATTGACCTTTGCCTCCATATTATGCTTATAAACATTTTTAGAAAGTTAATATAAGGACGGATTGGCGGACCGTTTGGAAACAATATGCCTTCGGATGCATTATTATTTATGTAAAAGCTGTTCAAACGACGTTTTATTGATATTTAAAATATTTGCATGCAATAATCGATTGGTAATTGTACTAAATCAAAAGTTCGGTAATGTTCAAAGTATTGTCACATCAATTATTTATCTTCTGACTGCAAAACGATATACCGGATAAACGGAATGATGAATCAATAATGTGAAATCATCAACTATGGGACGGCATACATGAAGTCAGATCAATCCATTTGAGACAATAAGGCACAAAAAGAGGTACATTACCGTTATTCTTAAAGTTCAATGGAAAGGTGTAATGTAAGTAGTATGCCAATCGCATAGTCTTACGTCACCCACTCCATGGCGAATGTCTTCGGGCAGTTTACAATACGGTTATTACATATTTAAAAAAATTGGTCATTTATCACGCGATACTTACTAGTTCATTTCAATAAAATGTTTTAAATGTACATTAATATAAGACAAACAACGCTAAAGCTTATAATATATAAATTTTCATGAACTTTGACCCAAATACATATCAAGTTTATGGTTGTTATCGAACGGGCTTGAGATAACCAACTATTCAGATGTGAAGGTTGAACAAGATTTACTACTTGTTACGAACATAATACTGTTCTGTTTTCTTTATTATTATGACTTCTTGAATAGTCGAATACATAATATTACCAACTAGTGATATACATTACAATTATTGGAATTGTTATGTAATAAAATATTTATCTGACTTTATATGTTGTGCCGGAAGTCTTTCACAATATATGAAATACCTTGATACTTAAATCATTATAGATTGTGAGTCTGTTTTAGTAATATGTGCGTTTGGTCTTCTGATGTATCTCACCTATGCGAATTTCATCTCGATAATCAATTTACAGTGCACAATATAGTACGTTTATATTCGTTATTACTCCGTATAATTTAAGTGTAACTAAAATGTTGGTACTTTCAGTCAAGCAGATAGATATAACACGGAAAATAATCGTGAATGCTATCAAGATACGGGTCCCTGAGCTCCTTTGGGAGACCGCTGGACTACAAATCTGAATATCGTATGATTAGATTCCTGAACCGTCCACATACATTTTGTGGAGATTTGTCTTGAAATATTTCTTCTAAGTAAACAATTAAGTTTCATTTTGATACCTCTGATAGCTTTCGAGTTAGGTTATAAGACAAACAAGCCAAAGGTCACACAAACCCTAATGGCACGATTGTTATGCTGTCAACAGCCACTTTATTTGTGAGCCTTGCATGGTTAGTATAACGGTAGAGTTCGCATATGTTTGTGTTTTGGGAATATTTTTCCATATTTATAATAACAAAATAAAAAACAGATAAAATATTTAAAAAATGCTCCTGACCTAGAGTTAGAACCCGTCTTTAATGGTAGTTGAAAAGCTATCTATGTCGCTAATACAGGTTTTGTTCACAATATCGATGAAAAGCCTTAGAACTTTTATTATTTTTCCGATTTCGATTGAGGATAATGAACAAACTAACATATTGATTTTGTTAATGTGTCTTAGCCAGGAGTGTTATTTCGCTTATTTGAATATAATGCATACGTTATGTATTTACTTTATTAGAATTTGCTTAGAAAATTATCATTTTGCCTTATTGAGAACAAGTTCTATATGGCCGTTATATGCAACCATACAAATGCGTCTATAAGCCATTTTAATCAAAACTATACAATAGAAAGCTATAAAGATCAGATCAATAAACGCAGCAAGTTAAAGGGACTGTTAACCACGAATGACGAAAAAAGGAAAGTTCTAAAATACCGTATTTTTTACAATTATTAGTTTATATAAAACAATACGGTATTTTAGAACTTTTCTTTTTTCGTCATTCGTCGTTGACAGTCCCTTTAAGTTTTATTCATATAAATAACCACATAATTATGCCCTGTACAGAAGGAAACTTATTTGCTACTTCGATTAAATTATCCCTATATAACATACCGTTATGTCGCTATACAGTGTTAAACCGGTGTTACCATAGGCGATTTGGTTGATGCCATCCCTGACTACTGTGTATTAATGTAATCGGGAACCAATCGCAGTGGATTATAAAGCAAAGCTGTTTAATGGAGGATTTAAAGACTTTGGTTATATTGGGAAATTGAAACTGTAAAACCATATTTTGCATTCAGAAGCCTACCAGTAATATACAATGACGGACACTGTTAGACTTGACATCAGTGGAACGATGTTCAGGACAAAGAAAAGTACATTGCAGAAAATCCCAACTAGTCGTTTTGCGAACCTAAACGACTCCTGCGAGGAATACGACAGGGAATCAGATATTTATATATTTGACAGGGATGCTGTCTCATTCAGATACATACTGAATGCATATTGTAACCGGGAGTTGCACGTGCCGCGGGACGTCTGCCCAAACCAGTTCAAAACAGAGCTGGCCTTCTGGAATATTCCAATCAAGCTGTTGTCGCTTTGTTGTTGGAAAAACTTTTATGGCGGACAGGAAGACATGGATACCTTGCAAATATTGATCAAACGGAGCCACGAAACTAGTCTTGCAAAGATTCATACGGTTATGGAACCATCTGCCAACACACGGGCTATACAAAGAGGTTTCAATGAAAAGAACACTGCCACTGATAATGACATGAATTCAAATGATGATAATGCAAAAATGGCAAAAGCAAATCCGAATAATGTAAATGCCAATGTTAAAACGACTATAAAAAACTTCATCGGCACCATCATCGCTATGGTTACTGCTAGAAGAATCAAACTCATCCACTGCTGCAAAGGTGAGCAAAGCATTTCATCGTTCACAAAATAACACTAGAGAAGTAGAGAACGTTATTAGGGGCACTAAATAAAATGCCTTGCTCATTGAAGGCAGTACAAGTGTCCAGTATTCAACATGCTACACGAATTGTTACCTTTTATCAGACAACCTTTTACAGGAACTTTTCTATGCATGGCGCAATATTTCTGCGATGCTAAATTTCAATAGGCAGTGTCATAGATTGTTGCAATCTACATGAACAACCGATTTTAAGAAATTACACATAAATCTATACTTTCCTTTGTTGTGATGATAATGGGAAGAACAGGCTTGATACTTGTATGGTAGGGTTGGTAGCAAGGTTGATTTTTCACACATTTATTTAAGTCGAAATAAAATGGAGAATTGCATCTTATAGTTTGTTGTAGACTGTTCTAAACAAATGAAAAAAGGGGTTGCAATGAATTTATTACGTATAAATCGTGTAATTGAATTGTTTGAGTTTGAAACTTTTCATCAGTTCTGATATATGCAGTTTGCGTTTAATATTCATCTACATTTTAAGAAGGTTTGCAATAAAGTTCGCTAATATCTAGTTGCAGTAGTAAATTATCTAGTAGAATAGTATTGTTTATTTATTATTTTAGGTTTGGTGTTTTGTCTATTTGGCTGTTGTGGTGGTAAGTGTCCTAGTGCTCACCATTTGGGCGCAGGTTGGTGTTAGAGTTGACCTCTACATTGAGACACATACAAACACTGGTCTGAATTACACGTACTTCAACATGCCGGAACAATTGAAAACATACCTGGCACATAAGTATTCCCCTATACTTCTCTTGCTGGGAATTACAGACCCCCACCCAGCACTGCTCACAGTCGACGCATTCTGCATGGCTGTTTTCATTGTGGAGCTGATTGTACATTTTTGTGCCAGCCCCAGTAAAAGTCAGTACTTGAGAAGCAAGTATAACGTAGTGAAAATACTTCTCTTCATCTGCATGATCACTGCTTCTGGACTCGAGATGAACAAATCACTGATAATTGGTAATAACCAACTGTTAAAGTGTTTCCTTATCTTGAAAAGTATCAGTGTTTTCAGACTAATATTCATATTTCGTTTGCGTAAATTGTACAAAGACTTTGACCTCCTATTGTTGGCGATCAGCAACAGTTTCTGGGAGCTGGTACTGCTGCTGTTCAGTTTCACCATCCTCGTGATCGTCTACGGAATAGTCATGTTCTCCACTGAATAAGAGACCAAAACGTTTAAAAACCCACTGTATGCAATGTGGTGGGCCCTCGTAACCATGACGAAAGTGGGATACGGAGACTTCTATCCAACGACCACGCTGAGCTACATCGTTGGTGGTATCTGCGCTGTTAACGGACTGATAGTGATCGCACTTCCTATAGCTGCCATCGCTTCAAACTTCTCGTTGTTCTATTCGAGAAATGGCGATCTAACAAAACATTTGAATGCTGTGATGCAAGGACAGGAGAAATCAACCACGGGAAATGGTGATCTAACAAAACATTTGAATGCCGAGATGCAAGGACTGGATAAATCAAACACGGGAAATGGCGATCTTACACATCATTTGGATGATGTTAAGCAAGGACGTGAGAAATTACACATGAAAAAAGGCGATCCAACAAAACATTTGTATGCTGTGAAACACGGACGTCATAAATCTAACACACTACCGAGCACTGTCTGTGAAAATAATATGACGTTGAAAGACCTTTAAACGTCGGCATTCTTCAAAAGTAAGAACGTGATACCATGACAGGCAACATGGACACACTTTTTGAAATTGTAATCTTATGAGTATATAAAGTATTGCCTATGGAGTACAACATGTTTTATGACGCTAATTTGGTGTGAAAATATTGATCAAATTAAGCATACACGACGTTTTGTAAACTAAAATAAACGTGTTTTTTTAATTTATTGTTTTACTGTATGTGCACATGACTTGAAAACTTTGCTCACACCCCTATAATTTCTTTTTTTTTAAATTTTAATCTTTGTTTTATTGTTACTTTGACATTTCCGGAATACAGAAATTAATAAAAAAAAAAAATCAAAGTCTGATTGAGTCAAACTGATACATGTACCTACATAAATTATTCAATTATTCAATGAAAATGTAACAGCGACCCCTAAACATTAAATTCTGTTAAGTAAAGTACAAGTTTCTGACATTAAATTATAATTTTCTTTTTTATATTATGAACTAAAGACATTTGCATAAGCCACCATATTTATAATACAAAGTGATGTTGTTTCATCCAATTTAAGCGGTACCTCTGACGATTTTATACAGTCATTGTGTTGTTACTATTGTACTTTCTGTATGTAAGGCAAGTGTACGATTTGTTTTTCAAGATTTATTGCCACTCTCTGAAACATATTAACTCATGCCATTATGCATAATTGGTTAACCAATTGCCGGCTTGCTATTGAATTTATAACAAATGCATGTTTGTTCATAAAACATTTTTTGGTTTGCTAAATGGACAATTTTCCAGATATTTTAGAGACAGGTGTAATGCCGTGTCATATGAATAAATATCTTTATATCTATGATATAGGTTAATAGTTTAACCATTGGACATGAGTAAAACTGTATTTGTAGAAAGTTTTTTTTTATTGAATACTGAAATTCGTTTCTGATGTCTTATGGCTTAGGCTTTCAAGTTTAACATTTGTTCAAGCATATCTTGTGAACATTGTAATGTCAAAAGCAAAAACAAAAATAACATATAAAATATGCACCACTTACGCAAGCCTTGGTTTTTTAAAGAGAACAAATGGAGAATCAATGAGTGTCAATTCGACCCTATTTGCCGATGATATGCACATTCGATAAAATATTGTCCCTTTTATATATTAATTATGCTCTTGACAAGTAAATATTTAACATTTTAAATTTAGCTTGAAAGCAAACATTGTATTCCCGCCTTCACACACAAATATTTTGAACTGAGGTTTATTGATGCCAAATTTTCTCGTGAACAGCGAAATCTTATAATGAATAGTATTATGACATGTTATTAATTAAGTGACGTCATATTGGCATAGTAATTGGGCTGTGGACAGCAGTTTTAGCCCGGGGCATAAGGCTGATACGACTGTTGTATTAAATGTATATAAACATATTTTGCAACAGCCTGCAGCCCCAAATATATATATATTGTTTGTGATGACGCGGTATTTTCTCAAACAACAATTCGAGCGGTTTCTGACATACTCGAATTACATTAGTGTTGCGTTAAAAGTGCCTTTGAGTGCAGTGCTTTATTTTATATATTTGATAAATTTTGTTGACAATATGTTTAGTTTTCATTTGATTGCAGGACCTTATAAGTGTTTTTGGAACTTTGCATGTATTAAACAAAATCATTCTAATTTACAGACATTTATTATGTAGTCAATACTCATGTTAGGCCTAGAGTTAATGTGGAAAATTATAAAAAACATTCCTTTTTGTATGAAAGATAGTGATGCATTTTAATATTTTAGAGATGCATATCGAAGACAGTTTATAAAAGCTTTTCATTGGCTTATGTGTTTAAGTTGTATATGCTTGTATCTGCAAATATGATAACTAACAAATAATCACTAACCCAGTTGCGTTAAGGTTTGATACTAAAGTAGTTACTAACAGGTCTGCTGTTCTTGTAATACTTTAGTAAAAGAATGTTCTGCTTCCACGCACCCTGTTTCCCAGACTTGATGTGTGCACGACTTCCTGGTCATACATAGTATTGTTGATGAACATGACCCCGTCGTGTACACATACCATTGTCTAAGTCACAAGTTGATTAATAAGACCTGGACATAAGTGTATAGAAGTTTATTAGAGAGTCTCAGATTGTGTACACTTGCGGTTGTTAATTGTATATGTTATATANACACAGGCGAACAGACGGTCAAAATTTGTGTGCGTAGGGAAAGGCCTTGTCCATATACACATGCATACCAAATATGAAGGTTATATCTCAAGGGACATAGAAGTTATGAGCATTTTTTGAAACCTAAACGCAGATTTTGAAACCTAAACGCAGACCCTTACTTCAAGGTCAAGGTCACAGGGGTCAAACATTTTAAAGGTATGGAAAGGTGTTGTCCAGATACACATGCATACCAAATATGAAAGCAATATCTGAAGGGACACAGAAGTTATGAGCCTTTTTCGAAAAGTGTGACGCCGCAGACGACGCCGCCGCCAACAAAGTAATACCTATATGTCAGCCATAGTCAGGCGACACAAAAAGGATCAGTATATATATATATATATATATATATATATATATCATTCTTATACAATGTATTGTATCAATTTTTAACTTCAATAAATGTTCGATGTGAGTGTTGATGTGTTTTTGTCATTTGAATATTTCAATTTTGGCCTATTTAAGCAATTTATATTTATGGCTTATGAAACAAAATCAAGTACAATAATGTTTTTCTACAATATTTATGGGCCATAACTATGGTATGATACATGTTATCAAAATGAAATGAACAGCATTAATCATCTTTCTGTAAAGCCGTTTCCCACGATGTATAACAATCAATTGTTGCTTGTGAATAATATAATGAGTAAGCACAGACACACAGGCGATGTGACTGGTATGCAATGGAGGATAACAGCGCGTTCGTTTTAACAAAATAAATTATTGAAACATTATCAAGGCATGATCTTTGTGATCTATGATGTATCTAAAATGTTAACATTGATTATTTTAAATGTATGCAATACACATAAAAATCGCAGTTTTGCGTAACATAGTACAACGCTTTAATGTCACTTTGTAGAATGACCCGTTTCCTTTTCTTTTTCATGGTCCATCTCGTAAAGTGTGTGTTCATGTGTTAAAATGACAAATGAATTATAAATCTAAAAGACTGTGGGATGTTTACAATTTCTTTCCTGATAATATTTTGAATATTTTCTTTTTCATTTTTGGGGCGATTGCCTTCTGCAATTTGCCCCATAAGTAACATAATATACGAATACCGAAGAATAAAGTCCGTTACTGCATTTCACCACTTTGCATCCAGATTCTGCATTTCGCGCACAAAATAGCTCATATCGCATGGTATTAGTATTAATGTGCGCACATATTATCACGTGACAAATTGAACATTAACAATTTTCCCTTCTGAAATGCTCATCAATAAATCAAGTTAAATCCAGTTTTGCCCGCCTTCACGGTGTTTACAAACTCGTTGTGCGATAAACACCTTTGGATTAAATTGCGCGCGTTCCATCAATGGCAACGTCTTTTCACTGCATTAGCACCCGAGTTACACGCAGTCCTCATGAAAGGTGTATACAGCAACGAAATATCGGTTCAATACGGAACTATCTATACTTTACGATACAGCGAATTTAAAATTCTTTCGTTTTAAGAAATCAACTGCGTTCGCGATATGGGCGACACAATTTAATTACCACGCGCTACATGTTTTACTGTCAAACTAAACATCTCAATGTTCTCTGCGCTACACAGTTTTTATATGACAATCAATTCGCCCGTGCTGTTCATGCCAGTTGTGAACTTTTTCCTTACAAAGAAAATACATGTTGTGGTTGTCAATTTTACAGCAGCTAAACTAATCTTGTGTATTTCAGTCCTACATCAAATCAATCAGTGTTTTCATTTTGCTGAGAAAAAAATAGGGTTAATTCATAAAACTATTTACTCTGTGTGCGTACTTTGTCCCCATGACACATGTTCATTGTGTTTTTACGACTACAAAATTTGAGCAAAATCGCCCCACCAGTACTTTTAGTGCTTTGATTCCTATACATTCCATGAATTGTCTATGGTACCTGTTATAACTTCGTTTAAACATAATTTATTGGTGTGATACTAATATTGATAATGTTATCATTCGAATAATGGAACAGTTATACTTCTATCTAAGTGGTATGATATGCTGATTATATGAATGTCAATCAATACTAGACAAATTCCAAAGGAGAACACCTCCTACATTGGAGTTTTGTTAAGAAGAGAAATTCCATGAAGCGGAAAGTGTCGTCCCTGTTAAGCATGAGCAGACTGCTCAATTTTCCCAGAACGAGGCTCATATTTGTGCCTTTCATTTGTATTCTAAACTACGCAATGGCACGAGTCGTGGATATGTTTTAACAATCACTTTCGCAATGCAAGGGCAAACAAAATTTAAGAGTATGATTGTACGATGAAGGCATTATTAGTAGTATATAAAGCTTTGGAAGTGTAAGGCGTAAGCAAGTTAAATTAATTGAGACAAAACCTGTGTTTTTATTCTGTTATTTTAGCTCCATTGTGATAATATCGAAATAGGATTCAAAACTGAAAAAAATGTTGTGGCAGTATCGGTGTAAAGAGATTAAAGGAATAACTGATATAGTGAGCGCTTTGGAATAATCAGATATCATATCAGGGGAGTATTTGATGAGTTGTATGTTTTATAGTTTATAAAAGCATATACATCATTCTTTTTTAACATAGCAAATCTTTTGAATGTTTGCAGTGAGCGTGTTTCTAACGTGAAGAATCAGTTGTACCTCAAACAGACTTGAATTACGGCATTAATATAAAATGTTTATTTTACGTTTAAACGAACCATTTTACATTTCAGCAAATTATCTCGCAACACAGGGGATTCGGCGTTATGTGAAACAAATCTTCAAACAATTAATGATTTACTGTTCATAAAACTTTATTATTCATTTGCCTATCGGAATGGCTTGATTTGTTTTGAACCGACTTGTTAAATTGCCAATCGAACCGCGATAGGAGATGTTGCTCTCCGCTTAGTAGACATTAGAAATAACTTTAATTGTTAGAGGCCATCTCTTAAAAGGCAGCTGTAATGCTAATGTATTCTCAATTCAGTTTATATATAAATATATATATATATATATTCGTGTCAAAGTAATGACCTAAGCCTTTTTCCCAGCATTATGCTTCGCCACAGGGGAATATACCTGCAATGGAGGTGTTCGTGTTTGGATGACACGGTTCCTCCGGCAAAAGTTCTTTTTTACACGTTTGATACAACTAAATCAATATGAACAGTACTTCAAAGCTAATAAAATAATAAAATGGTCTGCGGCGACGAACTTTAACGTATAATTATACAGCATATTTTTTCATAATGTAAATTGTTCAAATCTTAAAACAAAATGGAAGATTGCGTTCGTGGTAAATTGATTGGTTGATTGGTTGTTTGTTTGGACGGTTGGTTGGTTGGTTGGTCCGTTGTATGATTGATTAATTCGCATTTTCAACATAATTATGTATAAACAAGAGGCACGAGATTAAAGTGCGTAATGGCGATCTAAATTTCGTAATGTTGCAACCTTGCAACCTTGTGTCGCAATTTCGCTCCTTCATATCACAACCCTCCAATGAAATCCCTCGTTTAAATCAAGAACGGTCTCTCTGACTGAATAGCGCATTGACATCACCATGTATTTATCGAATGGTGCCATGATGCAATTATTGAATACATATATTACCTCGTTTTACCTGAAATAAATAGAATTATAGAACATAAATACTCACATTTATAACACATATGTTTTACTATTATATAATATATTTTGTACATACACATATTTTATAGAATAAACATAAGTAATAAGTACATATACAATGTGTCTGTTAAGAATATATATATTCATACGTTAATCCGATGAATTACTTCAGTGATTACCCAGTAGGTTTACATGGATCTCCCAAATAACTTATTGTATTGAGTTAACTGTGAGCATATACGCGTCTCGGGTGTCTAAGTGATCAATGAACCGTTAATCAAATAACAAAGCAATCGCGTATCTTGTTGTACACACAATTACCTTCAAAAGAAAAAATACTTTCACCTGCTCCTCACTAGTTTTGATCAGCAAGACCTTGCGTAAGTCGCGTTCTTGCTGTTCTCCACCATCTCAAATTGACCTTTCGTAAGAACATACTGATTGTAAAATAAACAAATTGGACTTTATTATTATATTTTCATTATTATTCATTATATTCATTGCACATTCTATGCTATAGTTTCACGTAAGAGAAAATACAAATGATAAGCATTGAAAATCCCAGTTTGGTTGTCAATTATAAATTTCGATTTTTGGGAGGGGATTCGTCTAATAAAGCTTTGCTTGATTTCATAAATGATGAGAAGATTAGTACCACATATTGAGAAAAAGGTTAATTATAAACAAAAAACCAAACCCACACTGACTTATAAGTGGACAGGAACTTCAATTTCAACATATAAGTTCTGAAATAAATGGTACATTAAAATACTGCACACAATGCTTTAAAGACGGTCCTAAAAATTACTTGCCCTGACGATTAGAAAAACGTTTCATGAAACGCATTGGACTTAAGAAAATCACCACACTGGTACATTCAAAAAGCCACTGTTCACATACAGTTTTATAAATAAATCGTGAATGTAGTTCTAACTAACATCCAGACAATTGTTTTCGTTGTATTTGATCAATCGTGAATATGTTATGAAAATAAAATATAGGTACTTCAAATTTAAAGTGCACGATTCATAATGGGAACGTACTACACAAGGATAATTCTACACTCCTTAACCTGCAAAATAACAAAGCATGGTACATACATATTCTACTTACACATACATGTGTTGATTTGTCAACGAAATATATGACCATCTTTTAGAGCATTTTACTTATTTGATACTGACTTACTGAACGTCATATTCTTGACAGATACTTATCTACGGAGACACATGTATTTAAATGCTGACTATGTCTGGTATTCGTCAAATTAGTAATAGATACAGTGTGGTACCTCTGTAGAGTAAATTGAAAAGGTATCAAATCAATATCTAAATATCATTGAATAATAACATTACCAGGCTTGTTGCGTAATCCGTTCCCATCCAACGTCTTATCAATGAAGTCCTACAACTCGTGTTTAATGGCTTCAATTCAGATTGCCTCCCATGCCTGTTCAATATTTTCTGCCGCTCTAGGACTCAGACCTTGACGAGACAAAACACTTCTTATTGATGGAGGGGCCACTGGTCAGATTGAATTGTGTGTGACCTTTCTAAGGCTTTATACTAAGATTGTTTCATATCTTAAAAACGAGGTATCCAATTAATTTTAGTAAGTTCTCAATGAAGTGAAGTGAACAAGAACATTAACTCCTGCTTTCATAACTTAACTTGTCCTTGTGAAATTTCATTCTGAAATGATGACTACCGCATATATTGAATATTATATGAGTTTTCATTATATGAAACTTAAAATGTATGAAACTTGTATTGTTGGGAAATCAGTCCTTCAAACTTAACTGCCAATGACTTCTTATCACAAGAAAATACTAATAATTCAAGCGAATATACTACGAAAGCATCATGGTTACTGCAATCAATAGCTGTCTTCCTTGATTCAAGGCGCGACCATTAACATATAGTAAAAAAAACAGGGTGCGCTATTTATAACCCGTCGGTAGCTACGCTACGATAAGAATATAAAATCGAATATGGATATTCGATAAACAGAGCATTTGAAGTTGGAATGTTCTTGAACTATGAATACAATGTCATTAATATGTTGTATAGTCCACTGATGACTTGCTTTGTGTTGTCTTTCCAATACAGGTTAATAGCCCTATCAGATACGATATTGATTGAGAGACATGGATTGTACAACTGGTAAACGTGGTGAACTAGAAAAAGTGTGAAAGGTTGAAACTGACCACCGTTATAAGAGGGAAAAAGCTTTTGAAACCGCCTGAAATAGCCTGACCCCTGACCCCAATACATCACTGTTAGAAGGGCTTAGTTCTGTTGTTTTGCTATAAAAGATATTTATGGAAATGTGTTAATTGTCAAAAGGTGTAAAGCAGCAGGCAGCAGTTAAGTATGAAATATGAACAACGGGCAATAACCATGCAATTATGGTATAAATAGTTATGGCTCTTGTACACTGAATCTCTTTTCAATGAAATATATGTACCTATAAATTTTCATGGTGAAACCTCTGCTAGATTTTGAGTTATGTAACATGACAAGCAACCCGAAGGTCAGACAAAACCCTCTTATATTGTTCTTGTGCTGACATATGATAATTACACGATTTTTTGTGTATACAACAACCACTTTTTCTTGAGCCTTATATGGTTATTATAAAGCAATTGTTCACTGATTTTCGTATCTTTTAAAAATGTCATTAAAAGAATTTACTAGCAAAACCGTACTATTTGGAATAGTTTTGAATAATAATGAAAACAAGGAAAAACAGAAAAAATAAAAAAAATGACTGACGTCGCGTTTAAAACCAGGTCGTCTTATAAACAAACCGAGCGCGCTACCTCTTCACCACGCTATTGAATTTTATGGAAGTTGAAACGTCATGTCGGTTAAACAGTTTTTTTTAAATTATCTATGAAAAGCGTTTACACGTTTAATATTTTTTCCGATTTCGATTGAAGATAATCAATAAACGAACATATATGTTTTAATGTTTCTTAGCCATGTGTATTATTTTCCTTTTTTGAATATAATGTATAAGTTAATTTTTGTTCTGTAATACTTGTCTCAGAAATTAATCTTTTTGCCAAATTGTTAACAAGTTTTACATGGCCGTTCTATACCACCATAAAAATGCGTTTGTAAGCCATTAAAACAAAACTATACAATATAGAGATATTGCGCGCAAATCAATTAACTCAGAAAGTGAAGCTTTATTTATATACACAACCTTATAACAATGACCTGCCCAGAAGGACACGTATTTGCTAAATCGATTAAATTATCCCTATATAACATACCGAAATGACGCTATACAGTGTTAAACCGGTGTTACCATAGGAGATTTGGTTGATGCCATCCCTGACTATTTTATATTAATGTAATCGTGAACCAATCGCAGTGGATCATAAAGCAACGCCATTTAAAAGAGAATTTGAAGACTTGGACAAAATGTTCGGAAATTGAAACTGTAAATCCATATCTTGCATTAACAAGCCTACCAGTAATATACAATGACGGACACTGTTAGACTTGACATCAGTGGAACGATGTTCAGGACAAGGAAAAGTACCTTGCAGAACATTCCAACCAGTCGTTTGGCAAACCTAAACGACTCCTGTGAGGAATACGACAGGGAGACAGATGTTTATATATTTGACAGGGATGCTGTCTCATTCAGATGCATACTGAATGCATATTGTAACCGGGAGTTGCGCGTGCCGCGGGACGTCTGCCAAACCAGTTCAAAACAGAGCTGGACTTCTGGAATATTCTAATCAAGCTGTTGTCGCTCTGTTGTTGGAAAAACTTTTATGGCGGACAAGAAGACATAGATACCTTGCAAATATTGATAAAACGGAGCAAACAAACTACCCTTGCAAAGATTAATACGGTTACGGAACCATCTATACAAAGAGGTTCCAATGAAAAGAACACTGCCACAGATAATGACATGAATTCAAATGATGATAATGCACAAATGGCAACAGCAAATCCGAAGAATGTCAATGCCAATGTTGGAACGACTACAAAAACTTCATCGCCACCATCATCACTATGGTTACTGCTAGAAGAATCAAACTCATCCACTGCTGCAAAGGTGAGCAAACAATTTCATCGTTATGGTTTACTTATTCAACTTACGGCATACTGATCACAAAATAACACTAAAGAAGAAGATAACGTTATTAGGGACATTTAATAAAATGCCTTGCTTATTGCAAGGCAGCACCAGTGTCCAGTATTCATCATACTATACGAATTGTTACCTTTTATCAGACAACCTTTTACAGGAACTTTTCGATGCATGGCGCAATATTTCTGCGATGCTAAATTTCAATAGGCAGTGTCATAGATTGTTGCAATCTACATGAACAACCGATTTTAAGACATTACCCATAAATCTATACTTTCTTTTGTTGTGATAATAATGGGAAGAACAGGCTTGATACTTGTATGGTAGGGTTGGTAGCTAAGTTGATTTTTCACACATTTATTTAAAGTAAAAAAAAATGGAGAATTGCATCTTATAGTTTGTTGTAGACTGTTCTAAACAAATGAAAAAAGGGGTTGCAATGAATACATTACGTATAAATCTTGTAATTGAATTGTTTGAGTTTAAAAACTTTTCATCAATTCTGATATATGCAGTTCGCGTTTTATATTCATCTACATTTTAATGAGGTTTGCAATAAAATTCGTTAATATCTAATAGCAGTAGTAAATTATCTAGTAGAATAGTATTGTTTATTTATTATTATAGGTTTGGTGTTTTGTCTATTTGGCTTTTGAGCTGGTAAGTGTCCTAGTGCTCACCATTTGGTCGCAGGTT
Organism: Dreissena rostriformis; assembly: GCA_007657795.1. Lineage (NCBI taxonomy): Eukaryota > Metazoa > Mollusca > Bivalvia > Myida > Dreissenidae > Dreissena > Dreissena rostriformis. The sequence continues at coordinate 32,921 of VMBQ01008154.1, forward strand.
GGTGTTAGAGTTGACCTCTGCATTGAGACACATACAAAAACTGGTCTGAATTACACGTACTTCAACATGCCGGATCGATGGAAAACGTACCTGGAACATAAGTATTCCCCTATACTTCTCTTGCTGGGAATGACCGACCCCCACCCAGCACTGCTCGCAGTCGACGCATTCTGCATGGCTGTTTTCATTGTGGAGCTGATTGTGCATTTTTGTGCCTGCCCCAGCAAAAGTCAGTACTTGAGAAGCAAGTTCAACGTAGTGAAAATACTTCTCTGCATCTGCATGATCACTGCTTCGGGACTTGAGATAAACAAATCACTGATGATTAATAATAACCAACTGTTAAAGTTTTTCCTTATCTTGAAAAGTATCAGTGTTTTCATACTGATATTCATATTTCGTTTGCGTAAATTGAACAAAGACTTCGACTTTCTTTTGTTGGCGATCAGCAACAGTTTCTGGGAGCTGGTACTGCTGCTTTTCAGTTTCACCATCCTCGTGATCGTCTACGGAACAATCATGTTCTCCACTGAATTAGAGACAAAAACGTTTAAAAACCCACTGTATGCAATGTGGTGGGCCCTCGTAACCATGACGACAGTGGGATACGGTGACTTCTATCCGACGACCACGCTGAGCTATATCGTTGGTGGTATCTGCGCTGTTAACAGATTGATAGTGATCGCACTTCCTATAGCTGCCATCGCTTCAAACTTCTGCTTGTTCTATTCGAGGAATGGCGATCTAACGAAACATTTGAATGCTGTGATGCAAGGACAGTAGAAATCAAACACGAGACATTGCGATGGAAACAACATGTTTTATAACGCTAATTTAATGTGCAAATATTTATCAAATTAAGCATACATGACGTTTTGTAAACTAAAATAAATGTGTTTTTTTTTTAATTTATTGTCTTGAAAACTTAAAAAAATCCTCAAAGTCTGATTGAGTGAAACTGATACATGTAATGTGACATCGACCCCCAAATATTAAATTATGTTAAGTAAAGCACAAGTTTCTGACATTAAATTATATTTTCTTTTTTGTATTATACACTAAAAACATTTGCATAAGCCACCATATTTATGATACAAAGTGATGTTGTTGCATCCAATTAAGGTCGTACCTCTGACGATTTTATACAGTCATTGTGTTGTTACTATTGTACTTTCGGTATGTAAGGCAAGTGTACGATTTTGTGTTTATTGATTTATTGCCAATCTCTGAAAAACGTTAACTCATGCCATTATGCATAATTGGTTAACCAATTTCCCGCTTGCTATTGCATTTATAACAAATGCATGTTTGTTCATATAACATTTTTTGGTTTGCTAAATGGACAATTTTCCAGATATTTTGAAGACAGGTGTAATGTTGGGGCACCCGTATCATATCAATAAATGTCTTTGTAGTGTATTTGTAGAAACATTTATCTTCTTTTTTTATTCAATACTGGAATTCGTTTATGATTGCTAATAGCTTAGGCTTTCATGTGTTATATGTGTTCAAGAATATCCTGTGAACATTGTCATTTCAAAAGCAAAAACAAAAACAGCATATGAAATATTCACCACTTACGCAAGCCTTGGTTGTTCAAAGAGAACAAATGGAGAATCAATGAGTGCCAATTCGATCATATTTGCCTATGATTTGCACATTTGATGAACTAGTGTACCTATTATATATCAATACTGCTCTTGACAAGTAAATATTTCACATTTTAAATTCAGCTTGAAACTAAACATTGTATTCCCGCCTTCATACAAACACTATGGTCAGCTGAAGTTTATTGATGCCACAACATAATATTGATAAAAGGTGCGGTACTAAATGAAACACAAGGTATTATACATGTTTACTCCTGAACATTGAACTCTATAAGCATGAAAAATAATATGAAATGTTATTAATTAGTTGACTTGATCTTAGCTTTGTTATAGGGCTGAAGACAGCATTTTTAGCCTGGGCAAACGGCCGAATGCTGATACGACCGTTTGAAGCCTAACAATAAAGCCAATATAAATTATATTAATTGATCGATATATATATATATATAATAATAATAATAATAATAATACCGCCGTGTGTTCTAAAACAACAATTCGAGCCGTTTTTGGCAAAATGGAATACCATACGTGTTGTGTTAGAAGTGCCGTTGAGTGCAGTGCTTTATTTTATATATTTAATACATTTTATGACAATATGTTTAGTATTCATTTTACCTTATTAGTGTTTTTTGTTTGCACTTGGTTTAAATTAAACAAAATCCTTCTAATTTACAGACATCTAGTATGTAGTCAATACTCATGTAAGGTCTACTGTTAATGTGGAAAATTATCAAAAAACATTCAAATCAAATCAAATTTTATTTTAAGTTGGTACATGTGTAACAAAGAAACATTAGCTATGAATATCTATTAACCGACATTTACAATAATAACAATAATAACATGCATATTTAAAACAAAACATCAGCATTAAAGCATTAAATATTACATAATCAACCCTATAGACTATTAAGACATGAGATATTTAAAAATAAATATATTCATAAAGAAACACAATTGAAAGAACTGGCAGACTACAAACATCACAAATATAATTGAAAGAAATAATAAATTAACTTAAAATGTGTGTGGAAGTTGCTAATCTTGACCTCGGTCTAAAACCTGCAATAAAGCGAAATACATAAGAAACTGAAAAGGAAAATAAGCACACAAGTGCGACAAGTGAGAAAAGTCTAAAACATATATTCCCAAAATCAGATTTGGAAAGAACTGATCAGCAACTTTCTCACAAGTGCATGACACAATTGGAATATATTTCATAGTTAAAACATGAAAAAGCAGCTATTGCATGCACACAAAGTATGCAAAAACAAAAGGACTCACACTCTTAGGGAAATAGAGACGGGAAAAGGGATGATAACTACACATAAAAACAAAGCAAACAGAAGGAAACAAGGGAAATGCAACCAAATATAAATAAAGAGCAGTACAAACGAAACTGAATGCAAACAAAAGTACAACTACATAAATAAGGTTATGTAACTGCGGGACAGCAAGAACAAGCGCAACTCTCTCCACTCCATGCGCTGACCAAACTTCGGGAGCAATTGTAGTTCGATTGGTCTCTGAAGTTTTGCGGTAGAGAATTCCAAAGCATGGCCGCGCTGAAGCGGAAACAGCTGATGCCGTTTAGTGTGGTTCTTACCTTAGGTAGAACAGCAGTGTTGGAGTACCTGAAAGAAAATTACTTGTTGTATGTAAGATAGTGATGCATTTTAATACTTTAGAGATGCATATTGCTGATCAATCCAGAAGTCGAAGACAGTCTATAATAGCTTTTCATGTGCTTATTTGTCTAAGTTGTATATGCTTGTATCTGCACATATGATAACTAACAAATAATCACAAACCCAGATGCGTAAAGTATCGTTGCCGATTAGCCTGTGCAGTTAGTGCATTCTTATATTGGAAGACACGTTCCGCTTAGACTTGCTATTCGTTTAAAAGAGACTTCCTGTAAATGCAGACATTGATAAACGCAGACAGTGTCGCCTTTGATTAGTTTGCTACCCTGGGACGATAAAATACAAACATGCATACATCCGATGTTCCCATAGCGCGGCTCGTTCATGATTAACACAAAGCTTTTACACTATATGACTTATTGATCATATAAGATGGTAAGCAATAGTTCTAAAAATAATACTGTATAATTAAATAAATACTCAAAAATGTATAAATACAGGGTGGATACTTAAGTAGTTACCAACTGGTGTTCTTTAATTATACTACTTTAGTTATATACTGCACTGCTTCCATGCACCCAGTTTCCCAGACTTGATGTGTTCACGAAAACTTCCTGGTCATACATGATATTGTTGATGAACATGACCCCGCCTCGTAGATATACCGTTGTCTGAGTCACAAGTTGATTAATAAGACCTTAAAATAATTTTATAGAAGTAAGTCTCAGATTGCAATACAAACGCTTATTTCTCATATCTTATATAGACACGTGCGGTTGTAAATTGTATATTTATTGTAAATGCGTACAAAATGTATTGGATCATTTTTCAGCTTCAATAAATGTTCAATGTGTGTGTTGATATTTTTTTCAATTGAATTATTCAATTTTGCCTTTTCAGCAATTAATGTTTATGGGTAGTGAAAAAAAAATAAGTACAATCATTTTTTTCCTGCAATATTTATGGGCCATACCTATGGTATGATACGTGTTATCAAACTGAAATGAACAGCAATAATAATCTGTTTAAATACCTTCCCAACGATATATAGCAAATAAATGTGAATAGTATAATAATCCAGCACAGACACACAGGCGACGTGACTGTTATGCAAAGGAGAATAACAAATCGTTCGTTTTAGGAAAATAAATTATTTAAACATTATCCCGGCATGATCTTTGTGATCTATGATCTGTCTAAAACGTCTATATTTATTATTTTAAACGTAGGCATTGCAAATTAAGATTGCACATTCTATTGAATAAATCGCGGTTTTGCGTAAGATAGTACACAGCTGTGTTGTCACTTTGTGGAATGACCCGTTTCATTCTCTTTTCCATTGTCCATTTGTCAAGTTCAGTGGGTTTTTTTCATTTGCTAAAATGACGATTGAATTATAAATCTAAAAGACTGGAGGATGTAAACAATTTCTTTCCTGATAAAATTTTCTACTTCATTGTTTTCTATATATTTCATAAATTTTCTATGGTACCTGTTAAAACTTCGTTTAAACATAATTTAGTAGTGAGATACTTATATTGATAATGTTATCATTCGAATAATGTAACAGGTATACTACTAGCTGAGTGGTATGACATGCTGATGATATAGATGTCAATCAATACTAGACAAATGCCCAAAGAGAACAACCCCAAACATTATATATTTTTTTTTAGAGGAAGTTTTCTTGAAACGAAAGATTCCATAAAGCGGAAAGTGTCGTCCCTGATAAGACTGAGCGGACTGCACAGGCTAATCTTGGATGACACTTTACGCACATGCATTTAGCCCTGTTTTCACAGAACGAGGCTCACAGTCTAGGCCCTTCATTTGTCATCTTAACTACGCATTGGCACAAATAATGGATAGATTTTAACAATCACCAACATAATTCAACGGCTGACAATAGGTACAATTAAGATTGTACGAAGAGGACATTATAAGCAGTATATAACGCTGTCAATGAGTTCGAAAAAAAATAATTTCAATTAATTTAGACACAAAACTTATTTGTTATTCTGCTTTTAAGTTCGATTGTGTTAATATCGAAATAGGATTCAAAACTGAATAATTTGTTGTGGCACTATCGGTGTTCAGATAATAATGATATGCCAATGATAAAAGGAATAACTGATATAGTTAACGCAGATGCATAATCAGATATCAGATCAGGGGAGTATTGGATGGTTTATATGGTTGATAGTTTTTTTAAAATCATAAACATCATTCTTTTTTATCATTGCATACCTTTTGAATATTGGCAGTTAACGTGTTTCTAACGTGAAGAATCAGTTGTACCTCAAACAGACTGGGATTATGGCATTTAATATAAAATGTTTATTGTAAGAGTTTTTGCGCTTGAACATATCATCTTACATTTCAGCAAATTCTCTCGCAACACAGATGATTCGTCGTAACGAAACAAAATCTTCAAAAACATAATGATTCACTTTGATAACACTTTAAAATTCCTTTGCCATCGAAATGGCTTGATATGTTTTTTATTGCCAATTCAACCTCAATAGGAGATGTTGAGCTCCGGTTAATATACATTAGAAATAAGTTTAATCTTAAATGACATCTCTTAAAAGGCAGCTTAAATGCAAATGTATTCTCAATTATTGTTTTTATTTTTTTCCTAATTTATCATGTTAAACGCATGCCTGTCAAAGTAATTGTCCAAGCCTTTTCCCAGCATTGTGTTCCACCACAGGGGACTATACCTCAAATGGTTGGGTGAGGCGGTTCCTCCGGCAATGTTTCATTTTGTACACGTTTGATAAAACTAAATCAATATGAACAGTACTTCAAAGGTAACAAAATCATAAAATAGCTTCCGGCGACGAACTTTAACGTATAATTGTCTACAATACTTTATCATAATATAAATCTGTCAAATCTACAACATAGACGATTGCGTTCGTGGTAGATTCATTATAAACATCATGTAACTAGTATACCAAGATGCATACACGAACATGAGAGAACATAGCTGCAAGGTACTGTACCGTGTTTTCTTCAGCAAACCATTTTGCTCAAATCCTATTTGGTGATCTGATTTGAAGAAGAAGGTTCTGAGATTGTGC
>VMBQ01008155.1:12184-37243 GCA_007657795.1 Dreissena rostriformis
AGTAGTAGTAGTAGTAGTAGTAGAAGTAGTAGTAGTAGTAGTAGTAGTAGTAGTAGTAGTAGTAGTAGTAGTAGTAGTAGTAGTAGTAGTAGTAGTAGTAGTAGTAGTAGTAGTAGTAGTTACGGCTTACATCAAGTTTGTAAAATCATTTAACTGTACGATAAGAATCATTGCTCGTCGGTATCACGTAATTACAGGCCTGGAAAGGATTCCAAAATAATTGAATAAATAATCTTCTTTGAATCTTATACTTTGCTTGATGCAAATCCCCTCAGAATACACCTCGCAGCTTCGCTGATGGGCACGGTGCTACATAATTATAATATGAGAATAGATCGGTACATCATTTTTCAAAATATCATTCAAATACCTTCTCAAAATGGAGAATTTAGACACTGCACCAGTATAGAATAATCCATTTTAATGTTACAAGCTTCACTTTATTGATTGAACACTGAAAAGATAATGTTGCACAATACATATATGTTTTATTAATTAATTAATGTGTAATAAGAATATTGCTATTCTTATAAAATGCATGCATTAAGCTCAGAATAATTTTTTTGAAGGTATAAATCCACATTAACGTTGCACTATGAAATGTCGCTGGTAATTTTACTTTCAAGAATAATCAATAATACGTGCACACATTTACATTGAGAATAAGAAACATGAACCAAGGCTTCTTAGTAACTTTTTTCCACGTGTTTTCGATAAACAATCCTGCAAATCTGTTTAACAACGTGATGAATTTGAAAGTGTAGCAAACAGTCCCCAAAATTGTGAAATTATGAGAAAAATAATGTAAAATTAGTGGACGAATAATATTTTTTTATTGTAAAATGTTTCTTATCATCGAGAAACATTAGGTTAAAGGTTTATATCTCTTATTAACAAGAATAGTTAAATAACATAGCTTTAATAATGGGAATCTTACAATAAAGCACAATCGATTTGAATCCCAGCATCAATACAGTGTGATTTGTAATAAGACTCTCATTATATGGTAAGTTAGACATCTTGAGACACACGAGATTCTTTTCTTTTCTCAAAATGCTTATCAAATATAGGTATTGTTCATTCTGATTATGTAATTTCCATATATTTGTATTACTTTTCATTGGTAAACATGAATTACACGAATGTTCGCGAAATAAATCTATTTATGCCTAGCGTCTAGAAAAAGGGCCTTTTTGCTTAAAGGAATTTCTGTGATAAATATTCTAAAAATATAAATAAATATACCAGACATCACTAATTTTGGAAATAAATTGATCCAATTAAGAAGGACGGGAGAGTCCACTTGGCATAAATGGGTTAATCACATAGAGCATATCACGCTGTTTCTGCGAAATGTATCTTAAAAATATAGGTTGTTTCTGAAGCGAATGATGTCGCTGATAAAGTTGTCCAGGGATCTATCAATATTAATAGATCGTTTAGTTGTTCACAACCTGTTCCTCCATTAATGACCAACGCGAATCAAATTATTGAACCAGTGATTGTATTTGCGACTTCTAAATGAAAATATGAATACGCGAACTTTCTATTAACGTATTTTTCCTGGCAGAGAAGTCAAACTGTTTTCAAATAGCTGTCTGCTACGAAATTTTGTGTTATTGTTATACTTAAAAGTTAAGACATTGTGTTGATTTAAAGTTGTTTTTATATCTCCATAATTAAGATGGATTTCAATTATCGTCGGCTATATAACATTTAAAACAAAAAGACGAGCAATTTAATAGGAAATGTTATAAGTCGGCTCATGTTAAGACAGAAATGAAATGAAGATGCCATGCTTTTTTATCATGGGTTGAAATTCCTTACTATAACATTGACCAACTATAGATAAGTATTTAAATAGTGTAAGGCTAAAGCTGTAATTGCTTGTTGTTTGTTTCTTACAGTTCAAACGTTTACAAAAGTAGAACATGTTTTGAAACAGAAATTGGTGTATGTATTGTAATTTTTGTAATGCATTTCAATAAAATAAAAACAAATGGGTAATGTAACAAATGTTCCGTGTCATGCGACAATGGGTCTTATTCCATACGCGGCCAGCATAGCTTCAGACCAGCCTTCGAATTCGCACAAGCTGGGCATAGGCTAGCATGTCCGCTTATTAGACCAATTATCCTGGCGTTACTTAATAGCGCACAGGGTAGCTTCTGACCAGCCTGTGCAAACGCGAAGGCCGATCTCGAGTTACGGAGGCAGTGTATGTCATAAGACCCATTTACGGATGACGCAGTTAAAATGTGTAACCATTTTTAAGGGCTCATACCTAAAAGTAGTCATAAACAACCAGACAAGGAGTCGCAAGACAGCATTTTGTACAAGTTTTAAAATAAAAAGAAATATTCGTTAACAGATAAAAAATATAAAGAAATGGTTACATGAATCAAAATCAAAATATGTGTTACGAATGGACTCATATGATGTAAACTATGTCAGTTCACAAAACACTGTGTCGTGTTCTGAGAAAACTGGGCAAAATGCATGTGCGTAAAGTGTCGTCNTATACTTAAAAGTTAAGAAATTGTGTTGATTTAAAGTTGTTTTCATTTCTCCATAATTAAGATGGATTTCAATTATCGTCGGCTATATAACATTTAAAACAAAAGACGAGCAATTTAATAGGAAATGTTATACGTCGGCTCATGTTAAGACAGAAATTAAATAAAGAAGCCATGCTTTTTTATCATGGGTTGAAATTCCTTCCTATAACATTGACCAGCTATAGATAAGTATATAAATAGTGTAAGCTTTAATTGCTTGTTGTTTGTATCTTACAGTTCAAACGTGTACAAAAGTAAAACATGTATTGAAGCAGAAATTAGTGTATGTATTGTAATTGTTGTAATGCATTTGAACTGCACAGGCTAATCTGGGATGACACTTTACGCACAAGCATTTTGCCCAGTTTTCTCAGAACATGACACCACTAATTAAGTTCAATAGCACGGTTTACAAAAATACTAGCTTCATGATCCCCTTTAACACATTTCTCCGTCCAATATACGTTATTCAATTCCATCGCAATAATCACGTACTTTCATTCCAAAACAGCTTATAGAGACGGTCAATTTACGTTAATTTTCGAGTAGAGAGCTGTCGCTGAAGCAAAAAAAAGCGATTTCCAGTCGATATGCACATCTATGACGTTCCCCGTTTCAGTGTTTAGCGTATCTCGAGATATTGATTTGCTCTGCGACATTTAGACTGCCTGCTTGCTATTGTCGCCGTAGAATTGTGGCTAGATGCAAAGGGTGTGATGTTATCTGTGTCTGTGTGTGGGTTAATACATACTATTTTCGCAGCGAGAAAACCTGTTAATAAATAAGCCATAAATATATGTTTCGTGGGGTTCTAGGAAAAGGGAATTCAGAGAATTATCAGCAGATGCAAATGCAGTTGTTCGCTCGTCAACAGTGAAAGAGGAATTCATTACTTTATGTAACATTACACTTCACGATGGTACGGACTTCGCTACGGAACTCGGATTAGTAAAAGGTAATCTTAGCGTAGCGTAGTAGTTAAAATGATTCAAATGGATTGTCGCAGGTTTTATTGATACAAATGAGCCTCGCTCTGTGAAAACAAGGGGATTTAATGCACGTGCGTTAGGTCTCGTCCAAGATCAGCCTGTGCAGTCATCACAGGCTAATCAGGGACTACACTTTCCGCCTAAACTGGATTTTTGCCAAGAAGAGACAATCTTCAAACGAAAAAAATCATAAAAGCGGAAAGTGTAGTCCCTCATTAGCCTGTGCGGACTGCACCGACTAATCTGGGACGACACTTAACGCGCATGCAATGAACCCCATTTTCATAGAGCGAGGCTCAAATCAATCACACAACATCAGACAAGAACATTTTCATTTGTAAATCGATTTTTCACGTAAAATAAATGAAATTGCAATTCATAATATTTGCTTATAACATTTCCGCCAATGTGGTATTTTTTTTCGGTTCTAAGGTCATCCAATATACATACAGCTCTACTAAGCGTTGCGTGTTTTAAATGAGGATAATCAGATGCATTNTACGGACATCGCTACGGAACTCGGATTAGTAAAAGGTAATCTTAGCGTAGAGTAGTAGTTAAAATGATTCAAATGCATTGTCGCCGGTTTTATTGATACAAATGAGCCTCGCTCTGTGAAAACAAGGGGGTTTAATACACGTGCGTTAGGTCTCGTCCTAGATCAGCCTGTGCAGTCAATACAGGCTAATCAGGGACTACACTTTCCGCCTAAACTGGATTTTTGCTAAGAAGAGACAATCTTCAAACGAAAAATATCATAAAAGCGGAACTGTACCGACTAATCTGGGACGACACTTAACGCGCATGCAATGAACCCCATTTTCACAGAGCGAGGCTCAAATCAATCACACAACATCAGACAAGAACATTTTTATTTGTAAATCGATTTTTCACGTAAAATAAATGAAATTGCAAGTCATAATATTTGCTTATAACATTTCCGTCAATGTGGTAGTTTTTTTCGGTTCTAAGGTCATCCAATATACATACAGCTCTACTAAGCGTTGCGTGTTTTAAATGAGGATAATCAGATGCATTACCTAGCCCCGACTAGGCCCGTATACACCGACCTACCTAGCCCCGACCAGGCCCGTATACACCGACCTACCTAGCCCCGACCAGGCCCGTATACACCGACCGATTCTAAGACTAATGTCTTAAAATAAAAAATAGTCTTAAAACTGCAATGTTTTATAAGTGCTTTAAAGTACAGACCTGCGTGATAGTTTACACCTATAATTACATGATTATTTGTTCATGACATAAGCAACATATATAGTCTGCATGTGTTCAAACCTGTAAGAACGTTTTGTGTGTCTTAGTCTATTATGAAATTTTAAGTGTAGGAATCTGTCGGTGAATACGGGCCCTGACTTTACCAGTTTAAGTAAAATAAATAGAGGTATGTTATTCAATAAATTATTCACTTTGGATGAATCAAATAAGGTTTTGTTTTCTATTTGTCAAGATATTATGTAGATTATTGTACCAAACAAACAACAACGTTTTTATAGACGTATTGGTTTACAAATCGTTATAAATGACAACAAAAGGTATTTGTATATAGACATTGGTACAGTATCATTCTTTACAAATCTTGCATTGTATTACTTTGTGCATGCGTTTAATTAATGTAACTATTTTATGATGTATACTACTATTGATATAAATCTAAATCTAAATTAAAACAAGACTATTGCTAAGTAATTATGTCCCCTACCGGCTCCACCATTGTCAGAATTATTATTATTTTTATTTGTGGCCATAGCAACCCGAATTTTGACGTAGGAACAAGATGAAATGACGTGCATAATGTCCATATTGCCATCTATCCATGTTTCAAGTTTCATGAAAAAATATGAAGAACTTTTAAAGTTATCGCAGGACCCAGAAAAGTGTGACAGACTGACTGACTGACAGACAGACTGACAGACAGAGCAAAAACCATAAGTCCACGGCGGTGAAACCGGTAGGGGACAATAAACTCATAAAAGAAAAACAAACAAGCTCAAACAGTGAAATAAGGCTTGCGCCATAGCATTTCGTAATTTCAATTGTCTCAAATACATGTGTATATTTTCAAATAATGATACAACAAACACAATAAACAGGGTGCGAGCTTTTGCTGTACTTGAAAACGCCAAATTGAAGCTTTACTGCCCTGATACTTATTATTTGACTACACTTCTTCGGTCATGCTTGTATATAGGTATACATGATGGCAGAATCGTCATTGAAAGGTCATCAAGGGACCGTCATAGCTGACGACTTCACTAGCACGACTTCCGGCTGCGAGACAGTCGCCGCTCGCCAACCGGAAGTGGATTCCGGCCATGAGCACCTTTTGAGACACACCCAGTCGAACGAGGGACGGACGATACAACATCACCGCCCAACGCGCCCGCCTCACTACCTCGCCCTGGCTGTACTGGTAATAGTCTTACTCCGGAACTTGCATGATTTGGTGAAAACCCAGTTATGTGCGCGTACAAACCAAGCGTAAGGTTAAGGTTACCAAGGCGTAGTGGATATGGTGTCCGCATAGCGACCGGAAGGTCACGATTTCGATCCCCACTGGGAGCGCTTCTCCGATCTCCCCCAAAGACACAAAGAACTGGTTCGACCCAGGAAACGGACTCCAGAGCGTTTCAATTAGCCTAAGGCTTTCGATGCAATCGATCTAAAAAAAAACAGGCTTACACTAAACCAAGCGTTCTCTTTTTTCAAAACCGCCTACAATTTAATTTATAATTATTTGATTGAAACTGCCATTGCTCAACCTTATTTGTATCTTTGTTTTAAATTTATGGTTATTTTTGTCAACATTGTCAACATTCAGATTTTAACTTTTAATGGATCATTCAAATGAAGGGTTTCACAAGCACTTCAGATGAACATGTTATTTTACATGTTTAAGTGCTTAAGAAAAAGAATGGAAATGATCTTATTTGTATATATATTTTTTCCTGCCTTTTTCAAACACATACATATTTTGATAATTGTGGCGTGTTCTGAGAAAACTGGGCAAAATGCTTGTGCGTAAAGTGTCATCCCAGATTAGCCTGTGCAGTCCGCACAGTCTAATCCGGGACGACACTTTCCGCCTTAACTGGATTTTTGCTAAGCAGAGACATAATTTAAACGAAAATTTCATAAAAGCGGAAATTGTCGTCCCTGATTAGCCTGTGCGGACTGCACAGGCTAATCTGGGATGACAATTTACGCACAAGCATTTGCCCAGTTTTCTCAGAACACGACACAATTGTTTTCTATTCATGTTTTCGGTAGGGTTTAATCTCACGCTGAGTAAAATTAAACCTATCATAAACATGTATTATAATTATACACCGTGTTCGTTTAGTTGGCGTGTTCAATTGCGCTTGCATTTCATTCCGATCAATCGTTATTCACTTATTTGTCTCTGCTCATAAAGGCTTTTAATGGGAACAACTTTACAAAATACAAATACACATATGTGGTGTAATCGTTGATTAAAACGATACCGATAAGTTTTATTATCCCTAAAAGAGGAAAGCATATTGTCACCGGTTTTTTCGTCTGTCCGAAATAAAATGTTGATGGCATTGGTGGCATAGGTCTGAAACAATATTTCCCCCAATGATTGTGTCCGTCTTACTCGACGTCCGTCTTTCCGTTCATCCGTCGTTTCCGCGCGAGATCTCATGCTTTAAAGCTCCATATAATGCTCAAAATAAACGGAAAATAAACCAAAATTTCGTAAAATATTTCGTGAAATAAAGTTAACACATATACAATCAGTGTTCCTTATAGCAATAGCCAAAATGTCAACGCTAGGTGTGTTCTGGTAACATAGATTTAGCAAGATATAAAATGCTCTTTTTTATTTTTGTGTGTGGCACATTTTATTCCATTTTAATTTCCCGCAACGATATCTATTCATACGACACGCGAACAGTAAAATGGGACATGAACATGTGTTGCATATATTGTACCACAAACTCACAAAAGAGCATTTTGTATCGTGTTAAATCTATGTTACTAGACCATATCTAGTGTTGAAATTTTGGCTATTGCTATACGGAACACTGTTTTTGTATGTGTTAACTTAATTTTACGAAATATTTTACGAAATGTCCGTTGATTTTGAGCATTATAGAGGCTTTAATGATCCGAACTTGATGAAATTTGATATGCAACTTATTCAACCTTAAACTTGGAAATATCTCTAAAGGGTTGACATCCTCGTGAAATCGTTCCGGTCCAATGCGTTTTTGCCACATTATAATTATAATGTCGCTTTGTGTTCACGCGAGTGATCTCAGACACTAATAATCTGAATGAAACGTGATCTGCAGCATTCTTGTATTGTAAACTTGGGCATCGTTGTTAAGTCGTCTATTTTAAATGATAGTTCATGCAGTTATTGCCGTTTGATCCAAATATGTGATTTATTAATAACATTTTTTTTTGTTTCCACGCAAGAACTTGGGAACGTTTGATCCAAATTCGATACAAGTTTATATGCATTAGTGTCATAGGCGGCCATGCCCATATTGTCAGGTCTTGCCGATCTATTTTATTTTTGCATTTTGAATAATTACTGCTTTCCGCGTTAGATCTTGGACACTTTATTTTACACATGTTAAGTCACTTAATTTGCAGCATCCCGTTTGTTCTGACATGCGTATATTTTCAGGTTGTTCAGCTCCAGTAATTGTTTAGGCAGTTATTGCACTTTGATTAATAATTATGACATTTACTTATTTATTTTACGTGTCTGTGTCAGATCACAGGAACACGTGAGCCGAATTTATTTATTGTATAGTCTTTATTCATACTGGGTGAACATGCGCACATTTGTCATGTCGTTCCGCTCAAGAAGGTTTTCAGAAAGTTATTTCCCTGCGATTAATTATTCGTTTCCACACAATTACTTGACAAAGCGATTAATCTATGAGAAACAATCAGTTCCAATGATATTCTTGTTTTATCTGTTAAGCGATCATTTTATAAACTCTTCTGAAAGAAAATATGAAAATGTTTGTTTATTGTAATAATTCGTTTGTATTCTATTGCATTAAAGGAAAAATCGCACTGATTTGCGTAATATATATTTTTTTCAACCAAATACCCAAACTCAATAATCTGAAGCAATGACAAGATTTTGTATTTTTGCTGTAGAGGTTGTGTTGATATTGTGTTGTTACTTAACATCACGTTTATAAAATATACAGTATGATTTGAATAAAACAATACGGTTACGTTAAGTAACACCGTAAGTGATGTTTATTATTTCAATAATAATTTCGTTTGACGTCACACTAGGTCACTTTCATCAACCCTCCGTTCGGCATCGCCGCCGTCACGTGTTCACTTTTGTCCAGGAAATACCGGAAGGGGAACCTGGGGAGTGCCGCCCGCCGTCTCGGCAACATCTCCAAGTGGCTGAGCATCCTGGGCGCCGCTTCCGCCGTCGTGATCACTGGCTACCTTATCCTGTATTTCGTGTACATTGACAAGAACATCGTAGACACCCATCAGGAGTTGGAGGGACAAGTTTGAGTGTCTCATTCCTGTAGATAATGGTGCTTGTGTGTTTACTACTGATGAAGGCTTTGGCCGAAACATGTTTAGTACTATTTGAATAAACAAAAGTGACGTATTTGTGCGAATTATTTAATTTAATTGTTTTAGTAGACGAATTTTAAAAGTGGTGTTTATTGCAATATTTTGTTTGATAAAATCCAAAGATAGTCATAAGAAAGAAAATATGATAGTAAGTTAGATAGTTTTTGTTAAATGTTGTTATCATTGTTGTATGTTGTATTGAAAACATTGATGTCATGTATTAATTGATGTATATACAATTGAACACATCATGGTTTATTATACAGCGAATACGTAGTTTTTTCCGACAAAATACTGCAAGTATTACAATTATACCTATCATAAATAAAGTACAGTGTAGCGCGCGTGTTACCGATTACACGTTTATTGATTTCTTGTTCATTTCGACGGCTTTTAAGTGTTTTCATTACGTTTTTATACAATGACGATCGAAATAAAGGCAACAACAGTGTGCATACCCTATCTCAGCAATACTTTGATCATGCCGAACATACAAACCACCTTCTCGTGTGACGGAGTCGTCACTCAGCCGTTACCATATACAACTAAATAGCATTCTTATTTCGCTTTCAAATAATGAAGCTTGCGTGGTGCAGCGGTAGCGAATTATCGTTTGCCGCAAAGACGTTTCGGGTTTGAATACCGATTTTAACCCAATTTGTTTTAATAAAAAAATATTATTTTTTGCAATTATAACTGGTTAAGACTATTCAAAACATTGAAGATTTGTTAGTGAAACTATTTAAGAAATTTGTCAAAAATACAACCATATTAACATATTAACCAAGTTGTTGATTTTTTAAAGAAAGTTTATGATACGATTAATACCAAATTAACATGAGCCGGGCTCTGGGAAACGGGGTTTAATGCATAAGCGTACAGTGTCGTCCTTGATAAGCCTGTGCAGTAAGCACAGACTAATGAGGGACGACCTTTCCGCTTTTACGGTATTTTTCATTTGAAGGAAGCGACAATCAGTTTAGGCGGAAAGTGTCGTCCCCGATTACCCGTGCAGTCGACACTTTATGCACATGCATCAAGCCCCATTTTCTGGAGAGCGCGGCTCTTATATATTATGAATTTGTTTAACTTGTTATTTAAAGAAGTTATGATGTAAAAAACATATTAAAGCTACAATTATGAAGTTATGTTTTGTGGAAATTATCTGCATAAGTTTATATTCAAACATTACAAATCACCTTCAGTTTCTCTTATGCATCTCATGTTCGTTGATATGGTCGAGGCCATAAGTTCGTCCCCCAAGATTCAAAGACAACCTCTTGATATTTGTGTACAACAACACCAAGCTACCTGCTAAGCATTGTACGTAAACATGAGTTTGCTTAATGTGAAGTTGAAATATGTGTTTATAATGATTTTGATAATATTCAATACAAACCGTGAGGTGTGAACGTCTTTATCTTCCCAACTATAAAATCAATAGAGCCGCGTTCTGTAAACAAAAATGCGCTTAATGCATATGTGAAAAGTGTCATCAAAATTAGCCTAATTAGGCTAATCATGGTCGACACCATACGTCTTTACTGGAATTTTGTTATGAAGAGACTTCCTATAAACAATTTAACCCATAACAGTGAAAAGTGTCGTCTCTGATTAGTGTGTGGACTGCAGAGGCTAATCTGAAACGACGCTTAACGTATATTCATTAAGCCCCATTTCGCAGAACGCGGCTCCATCATCATCATCATCATCATCATCATCATCATCATCATCATCGTCATCATCGTCATCATCGTCGTCATCGTCGTCATCGGCGTCGTCGTCGTCGTCGTCGTCGTCTTCGTCTTCGTCGTCGTCTTCGTCGTCGTCGTCGTCGTCATCATCATCGTCATCGTCATCGTCGTCGTCGTCGTCTTCGTCTTCGTCTTCGTCTTCGTCGTCGTCGTCGTCATCATCATCATCATCATCATTATCATCATCATCAGTAGTAGCGAACAAAGACGCTCATTGTATCTTATCAGTAGACATGTCAAACGTGACGAAATACGAACGCTTATACAAGAGTGATAGTCGGAGTCTCAAGTGCGGCAATCCGATATCGACGACATAGATTTTGACCTTTCAATGACATAGTGAACTTTACTGTATCTCTACTTTTAGCCTGTCATTATCTTCAAAGCCGATATTTCACCGCGTTCATTGCACCGGCTATTTCAATATTACGAAAAGTAGTTCAGAGTTGAATACAGAAGTGTATAACGCAAGGAAACATGAACCAGGAACTTTTTTTTTATCACATCATGTTTCAAATTAGTTATTTAGATGAAAAATAAGAACTCATAGTTTTGAGGATGACGTCATTTAAATTGGCGTGACATCATAATACTTCTTTTACTGACTTATCTCCAGAATCCTAAAAAAATAAATATTTTATATATTGGTGTTATTTCGTTTAAGCAGACATGACGGTGGGATAATATTGATATATAAATTCCGATACTGATTAATAAAGGGCATAACAGTTATAGGTAGATCCGATCAAATCTATTGAAAACAATCAGCATACTGATTTCCAGATTTGCAAGTATTACGCACAATTACAAAATGTTTACGACACTTAACTTCAGTATGCATGTAACCCTATCCTGCGTATCAAAACGCTCGTTTTGAACCATACATCCTGAACGTTTGTTAAACGATAGTAACTAAAAGTAAATATGTGTGTAATGTCGATGTCTTACTAAAATGTTAATTATGTAATAAGCAAATACCGATATGATGTTATTGTTTTTGATTATTTAGATACAAATTCTGGCAAAGTGATGTAGATATTGTCCAAATACTCATCTTATGGTAATATAAATATGATTGAAATGTGTTTCCAAATATCAAGTATTCTGTTATTTTCTGGAACTTTCTTTATAGTATTTATATCATAAGGATGACAGGACGATACGTTTCACGGTTATGGCAGGACGATACGTTTCGTGGTTATGGCAGGACGATACGTTTCACGGTTATGGCAGGACGATACTGCTGTAAATAATTTGTAATGCGCAATAACCCATAATGACCATTTCTATTNAATTATGCACATGCATTAAGCCCCATTTTCTGAGAGCGCGGCTCTTATATATTATGAATTTGTTTTACTTGTTATTTAAACAAGTCATGATGTAAAACACTTATTAAAGCTAAAATTATGAAGTTATGTTTTGTGGATATTATCTGCATAAGTTTTTATTCAAACATTACAAATCACCTTCAGTTTATCTTATGCATCTCATGTTCGTTGATATGGTCGAGGCCATAAGTTCGTCCCCCAAGATTCAAAGACAACCTCATGATATTTGTGTACAACAACACCAAGCTACCTGCTAAGCATTGTACGTAAACACGAGTTTGCTTAATGTGAAGTTGAAATATGTGTTTATAATGATTTTGATAATATTCAATACAAACCGTGACGTGTGAATGTCTTTATCTTCCCAACTATAGAATCAATAGAGCCGCGTTCTGTAAACAAAAATTCGCTTAATGCATGTATGAAAAGTGTCATCAAAATTAGCCTAATTAGGCTAATCATGGTCGACACTATACGTCTTTACTGGAATTTTGTTATGAAGAGACTTCCTATAAACAATTTAACCCATAACAGTGAAAAGTGTCGTCTCTGATTAGTGTGTGGACTGCACAGGCTAATCTGAAACGACGCTTAACGTATATTCATTAAGCCCCATTTCGCAGAACGCGGCTCCATCATCATCATCATCATCATCATCATCATCATCATCATCATCGTCATCATCGTCATCATCGTCGTCATCGTCGTCATCGGCGTCGTCGTCGTCGTCGTCGTCGTCTTCGTCTTCGTCGTCGTCTTCGTCGTCGTCGTCGTCGTCATCATCATCGTCATCGTCATCGTCGTCGTCGTCGTCTTCGTCTTCGTCTTCGTCTTCGTCGTCGTCGTCGTCATCATCATCATCATCATCATTATCATCATCATCAGTAGTAGCGAACAAAGACGCTCATTGTATCTTATCAGTAGACATGTCAAACGTGACGAAATACGAACGCTTATACAAGAGTGATAGTCGGAGTCTCAAGTGCGGCAATCCGATATCGACGACATAGATTTTGACCTTTCAATGACATAGTGAACTTTACTGTATCTCTACTTTTAGCCTGTCATTATCTTCAAAGCCGATATTTCACCGCGTTCATTGCACCGGCTATTTCAATATTACGAAAAGTAGTTCAGAGTTGAATACAGAAGTGTATAACGCAAGGAAACATGAACCAGGAACTTTTTTTTTATCACATCATGTTTCAAATTAGTTATTTAGATGAAAAATAAGAACTCATAGTTTTGAGGATGACGTCATTTAAATTGGCGTGACATCATAATACTTCTTTTACTGACTTATCTCCAGAATCCTAAAAAAATAAATATTTTATATATTGGTGTTATTTCGTTTAAGCAGACATGACGGTGGGATAATATTGATATATAAATTCCGATACTGATTAATAAAGGGCATAACAGTTATAGGTAGATCCGATCAAATCTATTGAAAACAATCAGCATACTGATTTCCAGATTTGCAAGTATTACGCACAATTACAAAATGTTTACGACACTTAACTTCAGTATGCATGTAACCCTATCCTGCGTATCAAAACGCTCGTTTTGAACCATACATCCTGAACGTTTGTTAAACGATAGTAACTAAAAGTAAATATGTGTGTAATGTCGATGTCTTACTAAAATGTTAATTATGTAATAAGCAAATACCGATATGATGTTATTGTTTTTGATTATTTAGATACAAATTCTGGCAAAGTGATGTAGATATTGTCCAAATACTCATCTTATGGTAATATAAATATGATTGAAATGTGTTTCCAAATATCAAGTATTCTGTTATTTTCTGGAACTTTCTTTATAGTATTTATATCATAAGGATGACAGGACGATACGTTTCACGGTTATGGCAGGACGATACGTTTCGTGGTTATGGCAGGACGATACGTTTCACGGTTATGGCAGGACGATACTGCTGTAAATAATTTGTAATGCGCAATAACCCATAATGACCATTTCTATTGCACAATCGAATTCATCCATTATAATCAGAATACACGATTGAACGTTTTATCCAAACACAGTGACATCTGCAAGATAAGTAGTTTACAAGCTATAAGTGCTAATTACTGTTATAGGGTGATAATATCTCCCTGTATTTAACGTGAATTTCCTCACTTTAACATGTTGTTTCACATAGTTAACATATTTATAGTTTATATATAATATTGATTTCAACAATATTTTAACTATTGTATTATGTTGCAGTATTTAAAGTATGTCTTTGTAACTAAATAAAGTTTATATAATTTCTTATATAAACTTTATTTAACAATGTAATTTGAGGTCGGCCTTCCCACCAGTTTGGGCAAGGTAATCGGGTTGAACCTGATGACTAACTTAACATAATAATAGTTACTATCAGATATATTGCAGGGTTCATTACTCTGATACATATTATTGAGTCAAGACCTATAAGATAAAATAAATACGAGTTGAAACGATCATTTGCGTGTTGTTCTATGTAATTACAATATTATTCAAGGTGAATAAGAACCCGAGCATAAAACGATCACATTACAAACGTGGTTCAGTCTCATACATTGTAGTGAAGTGTTATTGCGCCAGTATGCTTTCATTCCAAGAACGAATGCCATGTTGTACTCCGAGTGTCTAAGTACTTATTTTAATTAAAATAGAAGTTATGTTTTGCTTTGATTGGGAAACAATCTATGCTATATTGTATTTAAAAGAAAATAACCTATCACGTTTGGCGGGTGTGTATATCCATTGTGTTCTAAAGTATCCGTGAAAGAAATGAATTGAATAACCCGACGCGAATTGCATGTCTTACTTAACATCATGTTGGTCATGCATTATTTGCAAGTTGGTAACATACACCCACTAACTACATGAATTGCGCCGTATTTCCTTTTTAAATCTCGGAACAACCGATGACAACATTGTTAATTATTTACAGGGCAACTACCTCCATGAAATGAATACTAAAATGGACCAATCCTTCGTTGTGTAAAATATAATCATAGATTTGTTGATATGAAATACTATGTTTGGATTTTTTAAATTAAATATTGCATATGTGTTAAAAACTCTATGTTATTCATAGCTTTGTACCCTTAAATTGTTGTGCTGTTGATTAAAGAAAATACATACAACGACAATAACACATTCAATTTTGTTATAGGGAATCCATGGGAAACGGCGACGAGTCCATTGCTGGTACAGTCTGCACTATCCAACAATATTAGGAGCATCTCTATTGACCCTGAAACATAACAAAGAACATATAAATACTAAAATACAAGAACGCAGTCCTTTGTTTCGTCCCCACAATATTGCACTTCTAAGTTTTTATTCTTTATTAGGGTTATATGTAATACAAATCCCAATGATAATCTGTATAAAAAAAACATTCGACATAAATGATGCCAATGCGTTAGCTTATTGATAGCGCGCATGCTATGAATGCAATAATGCTGGATTTGCTATGTCATGCCGTCGTGTTTATCATATTCGCGCATGTATTTACTGACTACAAAAATATATATGAGTCTCGCTCTGTGAACAGGGGGTTTAATGCATGTGCGTAAAGTTTCGTCCCAGAATAGCTTGTGTAGTCCGCACAGGCTTATTAGTGACGACACTTTCCGCTTGCATTGTATTTTTTGTTTGAAGGAAGACTCTTTTTGATGAAAACCCAGTTTAGGATGAGAGCGTCGCCCCTAATTAGACTGCTCGGACTGCACAGGCTTATCTGGGGCGACACTTTACCTATATTATATATATCAACGTACGGCTTTTTGCAAATTGGATTGAAATGGTTGTTGCACGGTTCATCAACCCAGTGGTAGTCGTGATCATCGAAGTAGGCGACACAGTTTGCGTAAAGGCCGTCGTTGGGTTGTGGCCAAACAGGGTCATGGCTCCAATCTAAGAACGAGGCAACTTCTTCGGACGGGTAGAGTGCCCAGACACCTTCGTTCACCTCGTCCGTGAGACCAATCCAGTGTCGTGGCGCTTGACATAATGGAAACTATGATATTAAGACGCCAATCCCATGTCGTGGAGTTTGACATAATGGGAAATATGATATTAGCCTCGCTTTGTGAAAAGGCGGTTTTATGCATGCGCGCAAGGTGTCGTCTCAGATTAGCCTGTACAGTCCGCGCAGGCTTATCGCGGACGACACATTCCACTTATATTGTATTTTTCGTTTAAAGGAAGACTTTTTTGACGAAAATCCAGTTTATGCGGAAAGTGTCCTCCCTTTAGCCTGTGCGGTCTGCACAGGCTAATCTTGGACGACACTTTTCACGCATGCATTAGACCCCCTTTTCAAATAGAAGGACTCATAATTATGATTCATTATATTACCATTCTGGATCAAATTTATGTTCTAAAAAAAGTATTCACACCGCTGTTGATAGTTTTATTATAAAACAAACGTGTGTACTTGTGTTGCTGTGTATAATGTATAATAAATCGTATTGCGGTTACAACTGAGTTGGTTTGTAAGAACGAAGCAAATTATCAAAATGTAAGTTGACAAGATGTTGATTTCAAACACATTTTAAATCACTTAATAAATATTATGGGAATGATATGGTATTATATAAGAGCCTCGCTCTGTGATAAAGGGGGTTAAATGCATGTGCGTAAAATGTCGTCCAAGATTAGCCTGTGCAGTCCGGACAGGGACGACACTTAAAATTTGTATGATATTGTTCGTTTAAAAAGTCTCTTCTTAGCAGAAATGCAGTTTAGACGGAAAGTGTCGTCCCTGACTTCACCGGCTTAACTGGGACGACACTTAACGCACATGCATTAAACCACCTTTTCACAAATCGATGCTCATATGCATGTGAAAGATAGGGGTGCACTAGCTAGATAGATCTATAGTGCAAAAATATACCTTTAAGAGTCCTCAACTCCCCACGTATAAACGTGTTCTCGGCGTCCGATTCAACGTTGACAAGAGATGCCCCAAAATGAACACAGAAATTCTGAAATACGAAGTGGAATTCATGTGTGTGCAATGAAAAGGTATTTACGTGATCATACAAAACCGCATATCACACATATTGAAAAAAAAGCGCCGAGCCGATATTGATTTTGAAGTCCATGCACCGCGGGGCCTCTGTGCTAAAACCTCTTGGAGCAATGCCTGACACTACAATTCAGTCGGTCCACTAGCATTTTGATACAATCCATTGTTCTTTCTTTCTGTGTAAATGAGCATGACAATTGTTTCTAAAGTAGAAATGTATTATCAGATCTAATATAATTGTTTTTGTTATATTTTAGCTATGTGCGTTAAAGAAAATCATCATTTTGTATATAACGGCCTCTGGTCCTTAAATGAAGTTGATTGGCAATAAAAACATAGTGTAGATAGGGTTTTAACACGATGTGTGTCGTCGAGCCCATGGCAGCTGATATTGTGAGATCAGGGCCGTATTCACCAACCCATTCTTGTACTTAATAATAAAGTATAGCCGTAGGACAGCGAGAAATAAATGTGTTCAGTGTTTGAATAAATACATGTTACCAATGTTGTGTATGGCATACACTTGTTGTTCTAAATAATGAATGTATAGTCAGAAGTGTTTAAGCCCGTGTCATATTGAACTCTATTAAACTATAAGAACACATAGGAAGTTAGAAGAAGATTCTTAATTTGTATACTCAATTCTAAGAATTGGATGGTGAATATGAGTCCAGCTGACGAAATGTTATATATGTTCCGCAATACCTGTGATTCATGGAAGGAATATGGTGTGTGCCCGAACAGGTAGCAAGAGCGTGCATATATTGTCCATCCGTCTGGGCACTCTGCGCTGACAAGGGCTGTAAAACACGAATATGCTTATTTAATAGAATTGAAAAAAAGTATCTCAATTAATTTTAGTCGTAGTTATTTCTCGTATAGAGTGTAAAATGGTTTGGACTTCAAAATCTCCGATTAAAATTGCGACAGATATGTTGACTGTTGATTATTGAAATTATTAACTCACTGTCAATAATGTGTGCGTAATTCACAAGTCTTTTTTAAAATATGTATTAATACTATTATGCAGCACATAAGCAATAAGTCACCGTGTATTGTGTTTTTAGTTGTGATTACACAGTGTGCATAAAGTCTAGAAACAACAATATAGTAAAAAATATTTCTATAACATGAAACAACCAGGAGCCATTTTATTTATTCATACATTACACGTATTCAAATCATCATGCAATTTAATGTTAATCATTCAACTAAAGAAAAAAATAAAGTCCGAATAACCAAACAGTTTATTAAAGATCAACTTTTTAAATTGATGGGGACCCGATTTCGCACAGCTTTCCCGCTGTAGTCTTCAATCTTAAAACATAACCGTTTTTCTTGGTTAACATCAATGCTTTCCCTGCATACAGGTCGAGAAAAGAATAAACAAACGAGTGACAGTAACCGAAAACATCTCCCCCAGTAAACCCAGAAGATTTGTGTTAGAGAATTGAGCACTTTTACATCTCAATTATTTAGTTTACTGTAACCTTATTTCAAACCGGTGTCTGGGATAGTTTTCTACTGTAAAAACTAAAATTATTTGCGATTGTATAAAAGTTATAATCTTTTTAGAGCAATTTCTTTTAAACGTTTATTTAAGTATAATATTAATCATGTTTTAATATTTTGAAATATATTTAAGAAGATCGTTTACAGGCAGAAACATAAGCTCCAACTCCCTGTAAACATGCAAAATGACTTTACCTAAACCCAAGAGCATGATAAATCCTTTCAAATACGTTTTAACCATCATGCATTTACCTTAGTGAGAGAATGCGAATATACAGATGCACATTACGTGTTTATATGTTGACCGAGTCTCGCTGTAATGATAAGGAACACGCGCCGGTCTACTATCACGTTAAAGCCTCTATAACGCTCAATATTAACAAAAAATCGTAATATATTTCGTAAAATCAAGTTAACATATAGATACATAATCAGTGCCCCTTATAGCTATAGCCAAAATGTCAGCGTTAGATGTGCTCTGGTAACATAAAATGCGCTTTTTTTTTGTGTGGCACAATATATTCCATTTCAATTTCCCGCAACGATATCTATTCATACGACACATGAACACTAAATTGGTACATGAACATGTGTTGAATAGTTAACATATAGATACATAATCAGTGCCCCTTATATCTATAGCCAAAATGTCAACGTTAGATGAGCTCTGTTGACATAAAATGCTCTTTTTTAGTTTTGTGTGGCACAATATATTCCATTTCAATTTTCCGCAATGATATCTATTCATACGACACATGAACACTAAATTGGTACATGAACATGTGTTGAATATATTGTACCACAAAAAGCATTTTGCATCGTATTAAATCTATGTTACCAGAAAACATATAACGTTAACATTTTGGCTATTGCTATAAGGAACACTGATTATTTATATGTTAACTTTATTTTACGACATATAATACGAAATTGTCGTTGATTTTGAGCGTTATAGATGCTTAAAAGTCAATGACTTTGAATGTAAACAAATCAAGTTTGCCTTTACATACAAAACTAGTGATGTTTTTCATAAAACGTAGTCATTATTATTAATTCGTCAAAGAAAGAAGATAAGACATATTAAATGTCAATCCGTAAATGTCCATAAAACGAAATGACATAAGACGGAGTAAAAGTTTAAATATAATCGACCCTCGCTCTGTTTAAAGGGGGTTTAAAGCAAGTGCGTATAGAGTCGCCCCAGATTAGTCTGTGCAGTACGCACAGGCTAATCAGGAACAGCAATGTCCACATAAATTATATTTTGCCTAAGAAGAGACTTTCTTTAAACGAAAAACATCATTAAAGCAGAAAATGTCGTCCCTGATTTGCCTGTACGGACTGCACAGGCTAATCTGGGAAGACACTTTAAGCACATCAGTTAAACCCCATTTTCACTGAGCGAGGCTCAACTGTATGATGTTTCTACTTTAGACATTGACTAAATTTAGAGGTGACCGATTAAATGCTCCTATCTCAAGTGAACATGAAGTAGCCAGGTTTAGTAGGTTAGTAGTGGATTCATACGCGTCCGATAACATTATGACAAACTATTTATTTAAATTCAAAACATATCTACAGGAGAACTACTTAGCTACATGTCCAACAATAAAAAACGTTGTGACTGTTTTCTGACGTTTAGTAGATATCGTTGATTCCACAATAGCATTGAAACGTACACAATACAGGCATGTTTTTTCCTTTCCATTTTAAAACAGCGGTATATGGTTTGCGTATATATTTGAAAGAAACCGCTAATAATCAGCGAAATGGTCCTTTAAGCCTTTACATTACTTACTAAGCAATACTTAACAAATCTATGAAATATATATAGCCTATATTTATAGCCCTTTAGAAAATATCGTTACTTTAAATAATAACAATTTGACGTCACGAGCGGGCCGTCAATCGTATCAGGCGATTAAAATATGATCGCATCGGCCTGTGCCGATTTTTCATGTCTGAAAAGAATCATTTAATATAAAAGAGTAATGTGTATTCATATACAGACAGTTCACATAGAGTACAGCTAGGATATACATCGGATTCATTTACTTGTGAATCGCGGGTCAGGCCCGTAAGGGTCATGCCGCCCGCCGTATGTTTGATTATTGGACTTGAACTATTTTACAAACCTGAAATATTACTGAATGTATTTTGTTGATAATAATAGTGTGTGGACCTGTTAAATAGCAAACTAAAATCTCAATGAGCACTTCATCGGACTTGTGTATGAATTGTCAACCCACCGAATTGTGCATAAAATCTATTTTATGTTCGTTTGTTAACTCTATGTTATGTTCGTTTATTACTTCTATTTTACGTTCGTTTGTTACCTCTATTCACGTTGGTCTATAACGTTATGTCGTTAATTGCCTTCAGAAAAAGTTAACAGAACGAAACAACGATTCCTCATCTTAAATAAAGCCCCATAATTTCCTTTTTGATACATCGTGTATATGATAGCCGAGATAAGCAAGCAGTAATACAATTAACGATCACAATATTTGAAAGCGAAAACTAATGCAGTCATGTGGTCTATCATCGACGCACCTTATTTTGAACGGTCGTTTATACTTGATGAAACTTTGATGTTTTGTGTATTTATTATAAATGTTTATAATGAGATATTAAAGCCTCTGACCTTGAAATGAAGTACATGTTAATCAATACATATAGATGCAATTTGAAAGTGTGCAAAATTGTCATTAAATCTATTGCCTAGTTAGCAAGTAATTTATTATTTTTCAAAAGGTACCGCTCAAAAAACCGAAAGTAGGATTTCTATACGTAAACGTTCATTTCGACAAACGCGATTATTTTCAAGTTTTGAAGCGCACAAAAGACGGATTTTAACTTGTATCCACCATATTTATTCTTATTGACATAGATAAAAATAAATCTGTAGCCAAGTTAGCAAGTTATTTACTACTTTTCAAACGGTACCGCTTTTAAAACCGAAAGTAGGATTTCTAGACGTATACGTCCATTTCGACAAACGCGATTATTAGTAAGTTTTAAAGCGCAAAAAGACGGATTTCTACCTTGTGACCACCAGATATATTCTAATTGGCATAGATAAAATATGTTTCTTATTCATACTTAAATTTTCTATGCCTAATGAGTTGTGTGGCAAAACACTTTTATTTGCTGGAACAGACACATTCATATTTTCTTCCGATATAAACCGTCTATCCTCTTACTTTTGTTTGATTCACTTTTGAACAATATTGTGTGCGATAGCACATAACAAGTAATAGTATGAATATTATTAGGAACAGTGATACTAATACTTATACTTATACTACTGATGAAATCATGCGTTATATATACTGCCTTTGTGGGATACAGTTCATTTTTGTGGCAATTGCCTTCTGCAATTCGCCCCATTGGTAACATAATATACATATACCGAATAATCAGTTTCAGAATAAAGTCTGTTATTTCAATTAACCTTACTCTGCATCCAGATTCTGCATTCGCAAACAAATTGCTCCGATCGCATTGTATGAGTATTAATGCGCACACACATTATCACGTGACCAATTGAACATGTGTCATGGGGACAAAGTACTTGTCGCTGTATACACCTTCCGTGTGGACTGCGTGTAACTCGGGTGCTAATGCTATAGTGAAAAGACGTTGCCATGGATGGAACGCGCGATGTAAGCTGATGATGATTTATTCTTTGTTATTTATTCTTTAAAATGATGTGTGTTTTTGTGTGTACTTCAACGCATGCTGTTATTTATATGTATGTTAATGACGATGTGCTTCACATGCTTAAGTCAAAAATAAACTATTCTGTTCTGTTCTGTTCTGTCAACTGTTACAATCCAAGGGTGTTTGTCGCACAACGAGTGTGTAAACACCGTGAAGGCGGGCAAGCCTGGATTGAACTGGATTTATTGATGAGCATTTCAGAAGGGGAAATTTTTATGCTGGTGAAAAAAGATACCCACGAACGATATTGTTTTAAATACTTTAATTCTTCTAAAATTGACAAAAGTGATAACGACTGATTGGGAAAACCCGTTTTTTTGGGATCGGGTCCGTTTGGTTTGGGATCGGGTCCGTTTTACGGAATAGCAGGAAAATCCCTCAAAGTTTTATCACTTTTATGACCTCAATTTGACGGTTTTGGGGTCGAATATTGGTCACATTCCACATAGTATACGTTTTGCCCATATTGCAGATAAAAAGCCACCCCCAATTACTCCTCTCCGCAAATATGTGTTGCTGTTGCAGAATTGTGTTGGTACCTCTGATGAATCATTAGAATATATTTAATGCACATTTTATTAAAATAAAGCAATTTTAAATTTTCAATGTGAAGTGCATGGTAATAAAAAATCCAGCAAAATCGCCCAACCAGTTCGTTCAGTACTTTGTTTTCTCAACTGTCAAAGCATACATTATTTTACAGATTATAAAAACGTTATTTGTATACGCGACAAGCTTAAGGTATTTCTTCATGACGTACTTCGGTTAGAAAAAAAGTTAGTAATTATATGTATCTAGAGTTTTCAATACATCAGTATTTTTAACCTGCGAAATACTTTTCTTTCACCCATCACATTTTATCCACGTTCTTTCGGATAATTGTATGCATGCTTATACAAACGCCCATCTTTATTTTTGTTCTATATGTTTCTTTGTTTCCTGTTTCTTCAAAACGGCCGTTTGCTTGTATTAAACATTTTGCTTTGTAATGTGAGGAAGTTTTAATTGGATTACCTTGTGAATTTGTTTATATATTGCATTTTTATTGTTAAAAAGTTTAAACAGGCTTTGTTATTGTTTAATTTAGCAGTATTGAGTTCCAGTACATTTCATGTAAAACTTCGGCTTATTGGGCTTATCCAACAATTACTGCTTGGTCGTCGCTAAAATATAAAAAATAAACCGATTACCTTGTTCACATTTGTTATAACACTAAAACCCACAGCATTATTCTAGTTAAATAAATTATGATCGTACATTGTATATCAAATGCGATTGATTAATTGCAAATATATTATAAGCAAAACAGCTTGAAAGTACACATTTAAAGCAAAAAGCTAGTCAATAACTTATAAATACCTGCTATATCTTTGGTAGGAACCTTAAAACATAACAACAAGCACCTATACTAAGAAGGTACTGAGTATTTTTAATAGGTATCTACTTACTCCGAATACGAGTTTTAACCTGGACCGTTCGTCATACTATACCCATAAGCAATAGATAAAAGTGCTAAGTGCCATGATGCAATATGCGCACATCCAACTTTTCTTTAGCTAAACAAAATACATTCACGAGTTCACAGACCGGCTTGAACAGGCGACTACACGGCTGATCAATCCAATGGTACTTGTGTGAAGCAACAATGGCAGCGCAGTTAGCTGCAGTGCCGCCGTTTGGTTGATCACGATCCCAGTCGGTATATTCCGCACGCTTTTCCGAAGGATACCAGGTCCAGATATGTTCGTTTGTCCCGTCGGATAGTCCAATCCAGTGCCGTTGGTCTTATTGCACACATTTAACATTCAATAAGTATTATCCCTACGCAGTACGTTTAATGTTTAAAAATAAACAAAATGTTGTGACCTGTCGTCTGTCCGTGAATTTAAAGAGACCTGGTTTTGTTAATTCTGAAATAAAGCTTTTCTCCTGCTGGCTCAAGTGATGTATCGTGTTTTTATATCTAAAGAGTGAATGATTAATTTATACAAGGGTATTGCTCTTCAAATATTGCATACGAACGTTTTTTTACGTTTTTTTAATTTCACATATTGTGGAAATATAAACATGAACGTAATTTATATTATATGTGTCGTGCTCTTAGAAAACTGGGAATAATGCTTGTGCGTAAATTGTCATCCCAGATGAGCCTGCGCAGTCCGCACAGGCTAATTAGGGACGACAATTTCCGCTTTTATTGAATTTTTCGTTTAAATGATGTCTCCTCTTAGCGAAAATTCAGTTAAGGCGGAAAGTGTCGTCCCTAATTAGCCTGTGCGGACTGCACAGGCTTATCTGGAACGACACTTTACGCACATGCATTTTGCTCAGTTTTCTCAGAACGCGACTCATATATGACGGTAAATTGTGTAGTTCGTAAGCCGAGTATTACGATTGTTTATACGTTCAACTTCGTGTAAAAAAGTCGTTCGTTCTTACCACTCAATAGCATCAAATAGCCTCTGAGAAAATCGCTCTCATCTTTGGTCTCGAGGTTTACCAGCGCAGCACCATACTGCTCACAGTATCTCTTAATATATAATTGAAAACAAT
>VMBQ01008155.1:40856-62616 GCA_007657795.1 Dreissena rostriformis
AGTAGTAGTAGTAGTAGTAGTAGTAGTAGTAGTAGTAGTAGTAGTAGTAGTAGTAGTAGTAGTAGCAGTAATAGTAGTAGTAATAGTAATAGTAGTAGTAGTAGTAGTAGTAGTAGTAGTAGTAGTAGTAGTAGTAGTAGTAGTAATAGTAGAAGTAGTAGTCGTAGTAGTAGTAGTAGTAGTAATAACTAGCTTTAAACATGTGTATTGTAAGTTAACGGCTTTCATCAAGTGTGTAAAATCAGTTTACTGTACGATAAGAAGCATTACTCGGCGGTGTCACGTAATTACAGGCATGGAAAGGATTCCAAAATAATTGAATAAATAATCTTCTTTGAATCTTATACTTTGCTTGATGCAAATCGCCAGAGAATACTCCTCGCAGCTTCGCTGATGGGCACGATGCTACATAATTATAATATGAGAATAGATCGGTTCATCACTTTTCAAAATATCATTCAAATACCTTCCCAAAATGGAGAATGTAGGCACTGCACCAGTATAGAATAATCCAGTGTAATGTTATAAGCTACACTTTATTGATTGAACACTGAAAAGATACTATTTCACAATACATATATGTTTTATTAATTAATTAATGTGTTATAAGAATATAACTATTTTTATAAAATGCATGCATTAAGCTCACAATAATTTTTTGAAATTATAAAACCACATTAGCGTTGCACTATGAAATGTCGCTTGGACTTTTACTTGAGAATAATCAATAATACGTGCACACATTTGCATTGAGAATAAGAAACATTAACCAATGCTTCTTAGTAACTTTTTTTTCCACGTGTTTTCGATAAACAATACTGCAAATCTGATTAACAACGTGATGAATCTGAAAGTGTATCGAACAGTTCCCTAATTTGTGAAATTATGAGAAAATTGAGAGGAAATTAGTGGACGCATAATTTCATAATTGTTTTCTTATTGTAAAATGCTTCTTATCATCGAGAAACAGTAGGTAAAATGTTTATATCTCTTATAAACAAAGAATAGTTAAATCACATAGGTTTAATAATGTGAATCTTAATATAAAACATAATTGATTTGAATCTCATCATTAATACAGTGCGAAGTGTAATATGAATCTCAGTATATGGTAAGTTATACATATATCTTGAGACACTCGATATCCTTTTTTTTCTCAAAACGTTTATCAAATAAAGGTATTGCTCATTCTGAACATGTAATTTCCATATATTTGTATTACTTTTCATTGGTTAACATTAATTACAAAAAGGTTCGCGAAATAAATCACATCGCGCATATGTGTCGTGTTCTGAGAAAACTGGGCATAATGCATGTGCGTAAAGTGTTCTCCCAGATTAGCCTGTGCAGTTCGCACAGGCTAATCAGGGACGACACTTTCCGCCTAAACTGGATTTTCGCTAAGAAGAGACATCATTTAAACGAAAAATTCCATAAAAGCGGAAATTGTCGTCCCTGATAAGCCTGTGCGAACTGCACAGGCTAATCTGGGATGAGAATTTACGCACAAGCATCATGCCCAGTTTTCTCAGAACACGACACATATCACGCTGTTTCTGCGAAATGTTTCTTGAAAATATCGGTTGTTTCTGAAGCGAATGATGTTGCTAATAAGGTTGTTCAAGGGTCATCAATATTAATAGATCGTTGAGTTGTTCACAACCTGTTCCTCCATTTATGACCAACGCCAATCAAATTATTGAACCAATGTTGTATTTGCGACTGCTTATTGAAAATATGTTTACGCGAAATTTCTATTAGCGTATTTTTCCTGGCAGAGAAATCAAACTGTTTTCAAATAGCTGTCTGCTAAGATTGTATTGTTATTATTATTGTAATAGTTATGGAATTGTGTTGATTTTAAATTGTTTTTATTTCTCCATAATTAGATGTATTAAATGATCGTCGGCTATATAACATTAAAAACAAAAGACGAAACATTTAAAAGGAAATGTAATAAGTCGGCTCATGTTAAGACAGAAATTAAATAAAGAAGTCATGTTGTATCATGGGTTGAAATTCCTTACTATAACATTGACCAACTATAGATAAGTATATACATATTGTTAGCTTTTATTGCTTGTTGTTTGTATCTTACAGTTCAAACGTTTAAAAAACATGTATTGAACCCGAAATAAGTGTATGTATTGTAATTTGTGTGAGGCATTCCAATAAAGTAAAAACAAATGGGTAATGTATCAAATGTTCCGTGTCATGCGACATTGGGTCTTATTACATTTGCGGCCAGCATAGCTTCAGACCAACCTTCGAATTCGCACAGGCTGGGCATAGGCTAGCCTGTCCGCTCATGAGATCAATTATCCTGGCGTTACTTTATAGCGCACAGGGTAGCTCCTGACTAGCCTGAGCAAACGCGAAGGCCGATCTCGAGTTACGGAGGCAGTGTATGTCATAAGAACCATTTACGGATGACGCAGTTAAAACGTGTAACCATTTTTAAGTGCTCATACCTAAAGAAGTCATAACAAACCAGACAAGAAGTCGCAAGACAGCATTTTGTAAAAGATTTAAACTAAAAAGAAATATTCATTAAAAGATAAAAATATGAAGAAACGGTTACATGAGTCAAAATCAACGTATGTGTTACGGATCTGCTCATATGATATAAACTCTGTCAGTTCATAATACACTAATAAATGGAATTATTTCGGTTAACAAAAATCCTGTGTTCATGAGCTTCGTCAACACATTTCTCCGTCCAATATATTGTATTAAATTATGTCGCAATAATCACGTACTTTCATTCCAAAACAGCTTATACAGACGGTCAATTTGCGTTAATTTTCGAGTAGAGAGCTGTCGCTGAAGCAAAAAAAGCAATTTCCAGTCGATATGCACATCTATGACGTTTCCCGTTTCAGTGTTTAGCCCTTTCAGTGCTGGAACCGAATTTTAAAGGCCTTTGCAAACAGTTTGGATCCAGATGAGACGCCACGTCTCATCAGGATCCAAACTGTTTGCTATTCTCATAGTGTTTTTTTTAAATAATCAAAGAAAATGCTAATTCTGAAATTCAGCAGACGACATTTTAGCAGACGACAAATTTCCCAGCATGCAAAGGGTTAGCGTATCTCGAGGTATTGATTTGCTCTGCGACATTTAGACTGCCTACTTGCTATTGTCGCCGTGGGTTGTGGCTAGATGCAAAGGGTTTGATGTTATCTGTGTCTGTTAATACGTACTTGTACGCAGCAGGAAAACATGTTAATTAATAAGCCATAAATATTTGTTTCGTAGGGTTCTAGGAAAACGGAATTCAGAGCAGAATCAGCAGTTGCAAATGTAGATGTAACCTCGTCAACAGTGAAAGAGGAATTCATTACTTTATGCAACATTACACTTCGCGATGGTACGGACTTCGCTACGGAACTTGGATTAGTTAAAGGTAATCTTAGAGTAGCGTAGTAGTTTAAATGATTCAAATGCATTGTCGCCGGTTTTAATAATACAAATGAGCCTCGCTCTGTGAAAAGGGGGTTTAATGCATGTGCTTTAAGTGTCGTCCCAGATTAGCATGTGTATTTTTGCTATGAAGAGACTTTCTTTACACGAAATATATCCTTAAAGCGGAAAGGGGACTGCCCAGGCTAATCTGGATGACAATTTACGCACACCCATTAAATACCATTGTCACAGAGCGAGGTTCAAATCAATCATACAACATCAGAAAAGTACATTTTTATTTGTAAATCGATTTGTCACGTAAAATAAATGAAAAGTCATGCCTGATATTTTCCCATTTCCGTCAATGTGGTTAGTTTTGTCGGTTTCAAGGTCATCCAATACAGATATAGCTATACTAAATGTTGTGTGTTTTGAAAGGCGATATTCAGATGCATTTTTTAACAGCGACCAGGCGCGTATTCAGCAACCGATTTTTAGACAAAGGTCTCAAATAAAGAATATTCTTACAACTGTTATGTTTTATAAATACTCGAAAGTTAAATCATACGTGGTAGTAAGCACATATAATTAAATCATTATTTATTTAAAACAGTTTGTTCATGACTTAAGCACAATTTATCTAGCCTGCATGTATTCAAACCCTGAAGTCTATTCTTTATTTTTAAGTCTAAGAAGCGGTTTGTGAATTCGGGCCCTGACTTTGCCATTATAAGTGCATAACAATTCGAGGTATTGTTATTCGATACAATTATTCACCTGGAATAAATAACACAATGTTTTGTTTTCTTTTTGTCTAAATATTTTGTAGATTGTTTTGCCATAAAAACAGAAACAATCAAATCAACAATACATAAAGCAGTAAAATAGATGTTTTATTTTACTTGATTGTTTACAAATCGTTATTAATAACAACAAAATGTATTTGTATGTAGGTTTTTGTACAATATCAGTTTTACCAATCTTTTATCGTATACTTACTGTAATTGTATACGTCTTATTTATATAACTTTTTTATTATAGCTTATACTATTGAAATATGTATATGACTTAAGTATTAATTAAGATAAATTCGTGGAAAAAAAACAAGCTACAACAGTGAACTAAGGCTGGCGTCATAGCATTTCGTTATTGCAATTGTGTTAATATTTGTGAACATTTTTAAATAATGATAAAAAAAAACACAATTTTAACAGGATGCGAATGATTTTTCCGTACTTTGAAATTGTGGCTTGATGGCTATGATACTTATTAATACAATACCTCGGTCATGTTCGTTTATAGATAAACATGATGGCAGAGTCGTCTCTGAACGGCCATCAGGGGACCGTAATAGCCGACGACTTCACTAGCACGACTTCCGGCTGCGAGACGGTCGCCGCTCGCCAACCGGAAGTGGATTCCGGTCATGAGCACCTTTTGAGACACACCCAGTCGAACGAGCGACGGACTATACAACATCACCGCCCAACCCGCCCTCCATACTACCTCGCCCTTGCTGTACTGGTAATATATTATTCACTGGAATTTTGGGAAAAAACAGGCCCGTTTTCACCAAACAATTCTTAGCCTTAAGACTAAACATACAGAATAATCTTCTAATTAAAATATCCATTTCATTAATTTTGAGTCAAACTTGCCCTTAACCACCTCTAATTACATATTTTTATATTTTTGACATTTTGTTACTGACATACCGGTAGGCACCATTAATACATGCCTGTACATGTTCAAACGTGTTTTTCTTGAATCTAAGTCTTTTCCTTATTCTAAAGTGTTACAATGGCTTGGCCCCGGTATGGGAGGTACACACCAAGCTGATTTCTTCAATATCTTTTCAAAACTACCTTCAATTTCATGTATAATTATTTGATTGACCTAACATTGGTGATCGTTATTTGTATGTTCGTTTAAAATGTTTGTTTTTTTGTTTTTTTTGTCAACATTGTCGACATTGCCGATTTTAACTTTGAATGGATCATTTGAATGAAGGGTTTCACACGCACTTCCGATGGATATGTTATTTAACATGTTTCAGTGTTAACGAAAATAAAGGAAATCGTATTATTTTTATGAATAATTTGTCTGTTTTTTCCCAACACAAACGATTGATAATCGTGTTTTTTACATTCTGAATCGAATTTCCCAGATGATCGTTTATGCCATATACTATACGCCCGTTATTTCGTCCTTCCGTCCATGCTCCTGTCCTTTCGTCTTTTAGTTCACACTTCCAATGTCTGCGCGAGATCTCATATTCTAATGATCCGAATTTGATTAAATTTGATATGTAATTTATTCAACTGGAATTTGAAGCATCTGTATAGAGTGGACATACTCGTCAGATCGTTACGGTCAAATAACGTTTCAATGAGTTATTTCCACACATAGTTTTCATGTCACTTTTTGTTTACGCGCGTGATCTTAGACACTAATGATCAGAATATGATGAACCGTGATATGCAGCTGTCTTGTATTGTAAACTTGCGCATTGTTGGCAAGTCGTTTATTTTAAATGATAGTTCATGGAGTAATTGCCGTTTGATCAAAATATGTGATTTATTTATACATTTGAGTTTTGGTTTCCACGCAATAATTTGGGATCGTTTGATCCAAATTCCATACAAGTGTATATGCACTTTTGTCATAGGCGTCCATGCCCATTTTCAGGTCGTGCCGATCTATTTTACTTTTGACTTTTGAATGATTACTCCTTTCCGCCTTAGATCTTGGACACTACATTTTACACCTGTAAAATCACGTAGTTTGCAGCATTCCGTTTGTTCTGACATGCGTATATTTTCAGGTTGTTCCGCCCCAATAGTTGGGCAGGCAGTTATTGCCATTTGATTAATAATTATGACATTTACTTATTAATTTTATTATGTCAGATCACAGGAACTCATGAGCCGAATTTATAAATGTTATACTATGTTTTCATACAGGGTTAACATGCGCACATTTGTCATGTCGTTTCGCTCCAGAAGGTTATTAAGAGTTATTTCCCTGCAAAAAATAATTCGTTTTTACACAATTAATTAACAACGCGCATGACCGGGGAGAAATAATCAGTTCCTAATGATATTCTTGTTTTATCCGTGAAGCGATCATTTGATAAATGCTTTTGAAAGAAAATACGAAAATGTTTGTTTATTGTTATAAAGCGTTTGTATTCTATTCCATTAAAGGAATAATCTTACAAATTTGCGTAATACATTTTTTCCAACCATGAAATATCCAAACTCAATAATCTGGAGCAATGACCAGATTTTATATTTTTGCTGTATATGTTGTGTTGATATTGTGTTGATACTTAACAGCACGTGTATTAAACATAAAGTATGATTTGACTATACAATCCGGGTACGTTACGTAACACCGGAAGTTGTATTTATTATTTAAATTACAATTTCGCTTCACNTATTCTAATGATCCGAATTTGATTAAATTTGATATGTTATTTATACAACTGGAATTTGAAGCATCTGTATAGAGTGGACATACTCGTCAGATCGTTACGGTCAAATAAAGTTTCATTGAGTTATTTCCACATATAGTTTTCATGTCACTTTTTGATTACGCGCGTGATCTCAGACACTAATGATCAGAATATGATGAACCGTGATATGCAGCTGTCTTGTATTGTAAACTTGCGCATTGTTGCCAAGTCGTTTATTTTAAATGATAGTTCATGGAGTAATTGCCGTTTGATCAAAATATGTGATTTATTTATACATTTGAGTTTTGGTTTCCACGCAATAATTTGGGATCGTTTGATCCAAATTCTATACAAGTGTATATGCACTTTTGTCATAGGCGGCCATGCCCATTTTGTCAGGTCGTGCCGATCTATTTTACTTTTGACTTTTGAATGATTACTCCTTTCCGCCTTAGATCTTGGACACTACATTTTACACATGTAAAATCACTTAGTTTGCAGCATCCCGTTTGTTCTGACATGCGTATATTTTCAGGTTGTTCCGCCCCAATAGTTGGGCATGCAGTTATTGCCATTTGATTAATAATTATGACATTTACTTATTAATTTTATAATGTCAGATCACAGGAACTCATGAGCCGAATTTATAAATGTTATACTATGTATTCATACAGGGTTAACATGCGCACATTTGTCATGTCGTTTCGCTCCAGAAGGTTATTAAGAGTTATTTCCCTGCAAAAAATAATTCGTTTTTACACAATTAATTAACAACGCGCATGACCGGGGAGAAATAATCAGTTCCTAATGATATTCTTGTTTTATCCGTGAAGCGATCATTTGATAAATGCTTTTGAAAGAAAATACGAAAATGTTTGTTTATTGTTATAAAGCGTTTGTATTCTATTCCATTAAAGGAATAATCTTACAAATTTGCGTAATACATTTTTTCCAACCATGAAATATCCAAACTCAATAATCTGGAGCAATGACCAGATTTTATATTTTTGCTGTATAGGTTGTGTTGATATTGTGTTGATACTTAACAGCACGTGTATTAAACATAAAGTATTATTTGACTATACAATCCGGGTACGTTACGTAACACCGGAAGTTGTATTTATTATTTAAATTACAATTTCGTTTCACGTCGCACTAGGTCACTTTCATCAACCCTCCGTTCGGCATCGCCGCTGTCACGTGTTCACTCCTATCCCGGAAATACCGGAAGGAGAACCCGGGGAGCGCCGCCCGCCGTCTGGGCAACATCTCCAAGTGGCAGAGCATACTCGGCGCCGCTTCCGCCGTCGTGATCGCCGGCTACCTGATCCGGTACTTCGTGTACATTGACAAGAACATCGTAGACACGCATCAGGAGTTAGAAGGACAAGTTTGAATGTGTGATTTATGTTGAAAATGGTGCTTGTGTGTAAAGTAGACGAATTTTAAAAGTGGCGTTTACTGCAAGATTTTGTTGGATAAAAACCAAAAAAACAGCATGGTTCATTAAACAGCGAATACTCAGATTATTCCGGCAATATACTACAATTATTTAAATAATACCTATCAGAAATAAAGTACCTTGTAGCGCGTGTCTTAAGTGAATCACCGATTATACATTACTTTATTTCTTATACATTTTGACGTCTTTTAAGTGCTTTCTTTTTTCATTACGTTTTAATACACACACGATCAAAATAAAGTCTACGACAGTGAGATTACTCTATATATTGTATACTTTCTCAGCAATACTTTGATCACGCTGAAAATAACGAGAGTGCTGACGACGTTGAAAGTCTATTGGCAAGATACAGGGACGTTTCTAGTTGTGAAATAAGGTGTGGAACAACGATAATTAAATCAAAATACCGTTCCCATCCACGTTTTTAAGGGAATTGTTAACAGATTTTTGCATTTTTTTTTTCAAATGTCATTTGGTATGACTGCTTACAAATCTTTAATGTTTTAATAGTCTTTGCTAATTTTTATAGTGAGAAAAAAAGCTGAAACAAAACTAACGTCTTCGGGAATCGATCCCGCGTCTTCTGTATCTGTAAGCGATAGTAACATCTATAGTAACGCCATTAACAGAATTGTTTTACGAACGAAATTCGTTTTACTTTTTAAGATCGTTTATTCACAAAAAATTGTATCAGAAACATTCACTAAAAATGGAAGAAAATCTTAGAAATCAAAGTTTCTACGTGAAAAATGGTAAGCATGAGAAAATGCTTTATTAAATATCTAAACAATTTCGTCTGCCCAAAAATTCGGGATCATCTGGGCATTTGAACGGGTTGGTAAAAGACAACCGACTAAAAGACTTCTTTTTGAAATGCAGTTTTTTAAGTCTATTGGGTAACGCCAATAGACAAGACCATCCTCTCGTGTGACGGAGTCGTCATTCAGCCAGATAAAACAAAACAAAAAAAGAATTACGCTCGTTAAAGGGACGTGTTCACGTTTGCTTTTAAAAAGGATTACAAAAAATAAGTGTTATGTATTCAGAAAAGAATGTATACATTATGTTAAAAAACAAGCGAAATAACACGTCTGACTAAGAAAACTATTTATAATATTAGTTAATTAAACGATAATCATCATTCGAAATTGGTAAAATAACAAAGCATTTGTAACGCTTTTCCTAAATAATTTTGAAAATATATTAAGTACTACAAATACGTTTAGATTTAGCTTTTAAATACTAAAGCCTTCGTGGCGCAGTGGTAGAACATTATCTTTTGCTTCCAAATGTCCTGGATTGGTATACCGGGGTTAGGCAATGTTTTAATCAACATTTTTGTCACCCTATTATACCTAGTTAAGACTGTTCAAAACATTAAATATGTGTTAGTAAAACTATTTAAGACATTTTTTTTAAATAAGAATATCTGTGAACAAGTCCGTTTAAGTGTTCCGAGCAAAACTCGTATCCAATCCTTGCCGTCATTATACACAAGGTATTTAGGCATTTATTGTTATTTTCGATTTTGTATTTTTTTATTTTTAGATGCCAATCGTGTATTTCGGATAACTTTGATGTTCAGTATTACTAAAAGGCCTTATTACATCTGAAAGTACGTTATTTCCGATGGCACTTGTAGTTGCGGTTAAGTTATAAGGGAGGTAACCGCTGTAAGAAGTTTAGCAGATAACTCTCGATATAATCAACCTATCACTAGCACTTTAATAAAATGGGGTCCATGGCGTATATCAACGCAGGTAATACTATTTGAATCCCTTTTTCATATACAATATACGTATATTATAACGTTAATAATTTAGATTTGGATACACCTTTCTTAAATAGGATATCTTTACATAATTTGACAACCCAAACAGAAAATACCCATGTGTATTTTTAAAGTGGAATTTCCAGACGGTTACTTGCGATTTTTTCGCTAGTCTAAACATAATTTGTCTTTGGCAAATTCATCTATAATATACACCTCATTTAAAGAAAAAATATATATATACAATTAGGTTAAAGCAGTTGTTTCAGTAGATATTTAAACAATCAAAATTGATTGTAAATGACAGAAAAACGCCAAAGCAATTTATATTTTTATTAACCAAGTAGTTGATTAATACCAACTACCAAATTAACATGAACCGAGCTCTAGGGAAACGGGGTTTACTGCATAAGCGTTCAATGTCGTCCTTGATATGCCTGTGCAGTAAGCAGAAGCTAATCAGACTCGACCTTTCCGCTTGTATGATATGTTTCGTTAAAGGGAAGCTAGCATTCAGTTTAGGCGGAAAGTGCCGTCCCCGATTAACATGTGCATACGACACTTTACGCACATTCATTAACCCCATTTTCCCAGAGCGTAGCTCATATATAAGCAATTTATTTTACGTGTAATTTAACGAAGTCGTGATGTTAAACACTAATTAAAGCTGAATATATGAAGTTATGTTTTGTTGATATCATTTGCATACGTTTATATTGACAAATTACAAATCACCGTCAGTTCCTCGTATGCGTCTCATGTAAGTTAACAAATATGGTTGATACAAGATTGATATCGTTGATATTGTCGAGGACATAAGTCCCACCTCCAAGATTAAAAAAGACATCAAGATATATGTGGGTACAACAACACATAGCTACCTGCTAAGAATTATACCTTAAAATAAGTTTCCTTAATGTGAAGTTGAAATATGTGTATATAATATAATTTACCTTCCCAGCTATAGACTCAATAGCGCCACGTTCTGTGAAAAAACTCCGCCAAATTCATGTGTGAAAAGTGTCATCCAAAATTAGCTAATCATGGCCGACACTTTCCGCCTTCACTGGAATTTCGTTATGAACAGAGTTCCTTTCGTCCCTGATTAGTGTGTGGACTGCACGCGCATTTATGAATCGCAAATTTATTAAGCCACATCATCATCATCATCATCATCATCATCATCATCATCATCATCGTCATCGTCATCGTCATCGTCATCGTCATCGTCATCATCATCATCATCATCATCATCATCATCATCATCATCATCATCATCATCATCATCATCATCATCATCATCATCATCGTCATCATCATCATCATCATCATCATCATCATCATCATCATCATCATCATCATCATCATCATCATCATCATCATCATCATCAGCAGCAGCAGCAGCAGCATCATCNGAACCATGCATCCTTACCGTTTCTTAAACGATAGTAATTAAAGAAAATATGTGTATTATGTCGAAGTATTACTAAATTGTTAATAATGTAATAAGCAAATATCGATATGGTGTTGTTGTTTTTTATTATTTAGATACAAATTCTGGCAGAGTGATGCAGCTACTGTCCAAATACTCATTTTATGGTTGCATAAATATGATTGCAATTTTGTTTCCAAATATCAAGTATTCTGTTATTTTTGGGAACTTTCTTTATAATAAGTATATCTATGGATGGCAGGACGATACGTTTCACGGTTAAGCTGCTGCAATAAATGTGTTCTGAGAATAGAAAGCAAGGAAACATGAACCAGGAGCTTTGTTATTTATCAAATCATTTTTCAAATTAGATAATCATATTTTTAAAGTTGACGTCCTTCAAATAAGCGTGACATCATAATACTCCTTTTATAGATTTATCTCCAGAATCCTAAAAAACAATATGTTTTATATATTGGTGTTATTTCGTTTAAGCAGACATAATATTCATATATAAATTCCGATACTGATTAATAAAGGGCATAACAGTTATAAGTAGATCCGATCAAATCTATTGAAAACAATCAGCATACCTAATTCCAGATTTGCAAGTAGTACGCACACTAACTAACTGATTACGACACTTAATTTCAGTATGCATGTCACCCTTAACTGCGTATCAAAACGCTCGTTTTGAACCATGCATCCTTACCGTTTCTTAAACGATAGTAATTAAAGAAAATATGTGTATTATGTCGAAGTATTACTAAATTGTTAATAATGTAATAAGCAAATATCGATATGGTGTTGTTGTTTTTTATTATTTAGATACAAATTCTGGCAGAGTGATGCAGCTACTGTCCAAATACTCATTTTATGGTTGCATAAATATGATTGCAATTTTGTTTCCAAATATCAAGTATTCTGTTATTTTTGGGAACTTTCTTTATAATAAGTATATCTATGGATGGCAGGACGATACGTTTCACGGTTAAGCTGCTGCAATAAATGTGTTCTGAGAATAGAAAGCAAGGAAACATGAACCAGGAGCTTTGTTATTTATCAAATCATTTTTCAAATTAGATAATCATATTTTTAAAGTTGACGTCCTTCAAATAAGCGTGACATCATAATACTCCTTTTATAGATTTATCTCCAGAATCCTAAAAAACAATATGTTTTATATATTGGTGTTATTTCGTTTAAGCAGACATAATATTCATATATAAATTCCGATACTGATTAATAAAGGGCATAACAGTTATAAGTAGATCCGATCAAATCTATTGAAAACAATCAGCATACCTAATTCCAGATTTGCAAGTAGTACGCACACTAACTAACTGATTACGACACTTAATTTCAGTATGCATGTCACCCTTAACTGCGTATCAAAACGCTCGTTTTGAACCATGCATCCTTACCGTTTCTTAAACGATAGTAATTAAAGAAAATATGTGTATTATGTCGAAGTATTACTAAATTGTTAATAATGTAATAAGCAAATATCGATATGGTGTTGTTGTTTTTTATTATTTAGATACAAATTCTGGCAGAGTGATGCAGCTACTGTCCAAATACTCATTTTATGGTTGCATAAATATGATTGCAATT
Source organism: Dreissena rostriformis (assembly GCA_007657795.1). Lineage (NCBI taxonomy): Eukaryota > Metazoa > Mollusca > Bivalvia > Myida > Dreissenidae > Dreissena > Dreissena rostriformis. Next base: position 53,998 of record VMBQ01008155.1, read on the forward strand.
TTGTTTCCAAATATCAAGTATTCTGTTATTTTTGGGAACTTTCTTTATAATATCTATATCTATGGATGGCAGGACGATACGTTTCACGGTTAAGCTGCTGCAATAAATGTGTTCTGAGAAAACTGGGCATAATGCTTGTGCGTAAATTGTCATCCCAGATTAGCCTGTGTAGTCCGCACAGGCTAATCCGGGACGACAGTTTACGCCTAAACTTGATTTTCGCTAAGAAGAGACATAATTTTAACGAAAACTTCCATAAAAGCGGAAATTGTCGTTCCTGATTAGCCTGTGCAGTCAATTTACGCACAAGCATTTTACCCAGTTTTCTTAGAACGCGACACAAATTATTGTACTTTTCAGGACTTTGTCCCCGATTTAATAAATTTTATGATACGACACTGTGATTATTATTGATTAGATTTTTATAAAATAAATCACACACACGCAAGTACACACACATAGCTAACAGCATTTAAGGGATATTTACCGAGTATTTGGGGATTTTCAGTTAGTAAACAGTTGACCTCAACAGTAAAATGCAACACCGTGTACAATAAGAAATAATTGAGGCCTAATTGTTCCGAAATTAATCGTGTGAATTAGCTTGGGTCTTCGGGGTTGACTTTAAATGGACATGTCTGATGGCGAAAAACTTGAAATGTTCATTCCACGGCGATGATCGTCCTTGTTATGTTGATGATATTTACCTCAACTTAAAATAGTAAATACGTGGATTTTTTATTAAACAGTAATACATCGATACACTCAAACTCTGTAGAATGCAAAAACGTTACATTATTTGGAATAAAAAAGCTACTCATACAATGCGCTAATGACCGACAAGAATGCACCATCTTAATGCGAAAACGCTTGATAAGAAGGGATTATAATTAAAGTACCTGCGGGTTTAAGTGATATCGCCTTCATTTGCAATAAGTAAAAAAAAAATCAGCAATGTTATAAATTCACTGATAAATAAGCGGTAAGTTGAACACAATTTATTTTATATTGGTATATTTCTAGACTGCTGTAAATAGTATTTAATGCGCAATAACACATCATGACTGATTGCACAATTTCAGGTCGCCGTGGCGAAGTGGATATGGTGTCCGCCTAGCGATCGGGGGGTCACGGGTTTGATCCCCACTGTGTGAGCGTTATTTCGATCTCCCCCAAAGACAACAAGTACTGGTTCTAGGAAACGGTCTCGAGAGCGTACCAAATAAGCCTTATGCTTTCGATGCAATCGAGCTAAAATAAATAGGTTTACAACAATTGCACAATCGAATTCATCCATTGTAATCATAATACACTATTGAACGTTTTATCCAAACACAGTGCCATCTGCAAGATAAATAGTCTACACACTATAAGTGCTAATTGCAAACGTGGTTCAGTATCATAGTGAATTGTTATTGCGCCAATATGTTTTCTTTCCAAGAATGAATGCCATGTTGTACTTTGATTGTCTAAGCACTTATTTTAATTGAAATATAATTTATGCTTTACTTTTATTGGACAAATCTATGCTATATTGTATTTAAAATAAATTAACCTATAAAGTTTGGCGGGTGTGTATATGCATTTTTTTCTGACACACACGTGAAAGGAATGAATTGAATAGCCCGACGCGAATTGCATGTCTTACTTAACAACATGTTGGTCATGCATTATTTTCAAGTTGGTAATATACACCCACTTACTTCATTATTAATTGCGTCATATTTTCTTTATGAATCTCGGAACAACCGATGATAAAATTGTTAATTATTTACAGGGCAACTACCTCCATGAAGTGACATATTAACCCAGTTATGCCTAGTGGACTTTCCCATTCTTCTAAATTGGATCAATTTATTTCCAAAATAAGGGATGTCTAGTATATGTATTTCTATATTTAGAATATATCTTACAGAAATTCCTTTAAGCAAACTGCGTAGACCCTGACAAGACGCCGCATCATGCGGCGTCTCATCTGGGTCTGCGCTGTTTGCCAAGGCCTTTTTTCTCGATGCTAGGCACAAATGGGTTAAAATTAACCAATCCTTCGTTGCGTAAAATTTAATCATAGATCTGTTGACATGAAAGACTATGTTTGGTTTCTCTAAATTGAATATTGCGCATGTGCTTAAAACTCTTTGTTTATTCACAGCTTTGTACCCATTTAATTGTTGTGCTGTTAATTAAAGAAAGAAATTACAACGACAATAACACATTCAATTTTGTAATAGGGAATGCGTGGTCAACGGCGATGAGTCCACTGCTGGTACAGTCTGCACTATCCAACAATATTAGGAGCATCTCTATTGACTCTGAAACATAACAAAGAACATATAAATACTAAAATACAAGAACGCAGTCCTTTTGTTTCGTCCCCAAAACATTGCACTTCTTTGATGTTATTCTGTTTTATGTTTTTACCCCAGGAAACCCGAAACCTTGTGAGCAGTGTAAAACCATTGGCAGAAGTGTTCGGTATTTTACCATTAATTTACATAGGGTAAGTAAATTGGAAATTTTCCAAGTCCAATTTGAAACAACTGTGTATTAACATTGATAATAAAGGTATTGGCCTACATGTAGAAACAATCCTGACAAATTTTCTTAAAAAATGAACGAATTGTGGCTCCCTGAAGTAGAAGATCGGGCAAAATGGGCCATTTTCAGGCATTAAGGGGAGAAAAACTGCTTTAATTTGCAAGCCACTACAATAATTAAAGGACTTATACAAACTTACACATGTCTGCCATAACATCTCAGCAGGGTTTCTCCAGAAAACTTTTTCTCGTGGAGAAATTTGCTTTTTTAATGACCATGTTTGGAAACACATGGATACCATCTGGAGAAGACCAGGAAACCTTATATGAGCAGTGACTTTATAATTCTTTTTGGTGACAAAAAACCTATTTTCCAGCCATTTTGTTGCAATATCTTTGCTTTGTAGAGGCCTATAGTAAGTGTATGTGGGCATATATGTTTAATTATTGTAGTGGCTTGCAAATTAAAGCAGTTTTTCTCCCCTAAATGCCTGAACATGGCCCATTTTGCCCGATCTTCTACTTCAGGGAGCCACATTTCGCTCATTTTTTTAAGAAAATTTGTCATGATTTTTTTCTACATGTAGGCCAATACCTTTGTTATCATTGTTAATACACAGTTGTTTCCAATCGGCTCACAAGGTTTTGGGTTTCCCGGGGATGGTTTTGATGTAATTAAAAATTCCAATTATAATCTGTATTATAAAACATTCAAGATAAATGAAGCCAATGCGTTATGCGTTATTATGCGTTTAATAAGTAGCGCGCGTGCTATGAATGGCATAATGCTGTTTCAGGCCGTCGTGTTTATCATATTCGCGCATGTATTTACTGACTACAAGAATATATATATGAGTCTCGCTCTGTGAACAGGGGGTTTACTGCATGTGCGTAAAGTGTCGTCCCAAAGTAGATTGTGCAGTCCGCACAGGCTTATCTATGACGATACTTTCCGCTTGAATTGTATTTTTTCGTTTAAAGGAAGACTCTTTTTGATGAAAACACAATTTAGGCAGAGAGCGTCGCCCCTGAATAGAATAGGGCTAGGATTGCACAGGCTTATCTGGGACGACACTTTACCCATATTATATATATATTTATCAACGTACGGCTTTTTGCAAATTGGATTGAAATGGTTGTTGCAAGGTTCATCCACCCAGTGGTAGTCGTGATCATCGAAGTAGGCGACACAGTTTGCGTTAAGACCGTCGTTGGGTTGCGGCCAAACGGGGTCATGACTCCAATCTAAGAATGAGGCAACTTCTTCTGACGGGTAGAGTGCCCAGACACCTTCGTTCACCTCGTCCGTGAGACCAATCCAGTGTCGTGGCGCTTGACATAATGGAAACTATGATATTAAGACGCAAATCCCATGTCGTGGAGTTTGACATAATGGGAAATATTATATAAGCTTCGCTCAATGAAAAGGGAGTTTTATGCATGTGCGCAAGGTGTCCTCTCAGATTAGCCTGCGCGGAGCAGTACGCGCAGGCTTATCAGGGACAACACATTCCACTTTTATTGTATTTTTCGTTTAAAAGAAGACTCTTTTTTACGAAAATCCAGTTTAGGCGGAAAGTGTCATCTCTGACTAACCTGTGCGGACTGCACAGGCTAATCTGGGACGACACTTTACATGCATGCATTAGACCCCCTTTTCACATAGAAGAGCTCATATTTATTATATTACAATTCTCGATCAAATTTAAATATCCTTGTTATAAAATACATATTAACATCGATGTTTGATAGTGTTATTATAAAACAAACGTTTGTTATTGTGTTGCTGTGAATAATTAGACAATAACACACGGCTGAGCTGAGCCGGACGTCTATTATAGGCCCGCATGCCGACATTACGGCCCAATTTTTATTTTAAAAAGCATTGAACGAATCCAAAACGTATTTCGAATTGTGTGTTTGTAGTGTATAATGGGAAACTTCAAGAGGAATACAATAAATTACTCCGATCAGTCATTCGATTTCGTAAAACGTTTCAAAAAGTGTAGTTTGAAATAAATTTAGACTGTAAAGGGATGGAAAAAAACAACAGAAAATGGAAGTGCATATCGCTGTAATTTTATTATAATAAAAATTGGAATAAAGTTGTCATTGAGGTAAGAGTGTCGTTTACTAAATTTTGATGTTGGATAACTCCTGTTAAACTTATAGCTCAAATAGTGTCGTCAATCTAATCAACAGTACAGTTAAACTTTCAGTTGCAATCGATATATTTTCATTATTTCAATTGTATGCTACGTGTAATTATCATTTTTAATTATTTCGTTGATTTGTGGCTTAATTTATTAATCACCGTTGGAAAAGACTGAATGTGGACGCCATTGTGTTCAGTTGACGTCGCGCGATCCTATTCTGAGGGCCGATTATAAATAATCGGCCCTCGCGTTAGGGGCCGATTATTTATAATGCCCCCGCAATGGTGATAATGGCATGAAAAACTGTACAAATGTGTTACTATATATAGTAAGGTATGTATTATTGTATAATATAATATCTGAAAAGAATCGGATCGCGCGACGTCAACTGAACAAAATGGCGTTTACATTCAGTTTTTTCCAACGGTGATTAATAAGTCACAAATCAAGGAAATAATAATAAAAAATGATGATAATTAAACGTAGCACACAATTGGATTAATAAAAAAAAAATCGATTGCAACTTAAACTGAACTGTAGATAATATTGATGACACTATTTGAGCTTGAAGCCCGGGGGGGGGGGGNGATAACTTCCCAAATTTTAGGGTAGGGGTGTCCCACTGAGACTTCCGAAATGTGACCCATTTTTATACCGGAACTCTGAAAAAGTAGACCCATTTTGATACAAGATTTTTGAAAAAGCAGACCCATTTGTATACGATACCATCGAGAAAGTGGACCCATTTCAATACAAGAATTTAGATAAACTGGACCAATTTCAATAGTAGATTTGATAAAGTGGACACATTTCATACTAGAATTTTAATCTCTATCAAATCAATACAGTATACCTATTGAATTTGCTATTATATGTTTATTTGTAAATTTCATATATGTATCATACAAGAATGAAATGTATCATACCCATTTGGATACTGATACTTTCAAATATTTATGCATTTATACACAAGCAAATTTCTGATTTCAATACCCATATCTATACTTAGATGCTCAAACCCATACCCATATCTATAATTTAGTCGAAAAACACACCCTATATTTTCGGCNAACTTGAATCCAATGCTCCATGTTTCCAATTATACATTACAAACACACAATCCGAAATACGTTTTGGAAATTCGTTAGATGCTTTTTTAAATAATGTTTAACTGTTAAACCACAACGTCCGAATTGTTGTCACTAAAATCAAGAGTCTAACAAAAACGGTGTGTTTCGTCACATAAATGACGTCACACGAGATACGTCATAAATGTCGTAATCAGTCTAATGAAATTAAAAGTTCGTGAAGGAACAAAATATAATGATATGTAATATAAACGATAACACACGGCTGAGCTGGGCCGGCCGTCTCTAATCCTCGGGCCGTTATGTCGGCAGGCGGTCCGATTATAGACGTCCGGCCCAGCTCAGCCATGTGCTATTGTCTAAATAAATCATATTGCGACTACAATCGAGTTGGTTTGTGTGGCATTTGAACGAAGCAAATTATCCAAACGTAAGTTGATAAGATTTTGTTTTTAAACACATTTCAAATCACTTTATAAATATTATGGAAATGATATGTAATGATATGTGTCGTGTTCTGAGAAAACTGGGCAAAATGCTTGTGCGTAAATTGTCATCCCAGATTAGCCTGTGAAGTCCGCACAGGCTAATCAGGGACGACAATTTCCGCTTTTATGGAATTTTTCGTTTAAATGATGTTTCTTCTTAGCGAAAATCCAATTAAGGCGGAAAGTGTCGTCCCGGATTAGCCTGTGCGGACTGCACAGGCTTATCTGGGATGACACTTTACGCACATGCATTTTGCCCAGTTTTCTCAGAACACGCCACATATATGAGCCTCGCTCTGTGATGAAAAGGTTTGATGCATGTGCGTGAAGTGTCGTCCGACATTGGCCTGTGCAGTCCGCACAGGCTAAACAGGAACGACACTTTACGCTGTTATGATAGTGTTCGTTTAAAAAGTCTCTTCTTAGCAGAAATGCAGTTTAGACGGAAAGAGTCGTCTCTGACTGCACAGGCTAAACTGGGATGACACTAAACGCAAATGGATTAAACCACCTTTTTCACAAATCGAGACTCATATGCATGTGCAAGATAGGGGTGCACATGCGAGACAGATCTATAGTGCAAAAATATACCTTTAAGAGTCATCAATTCCCCACGTATGAACGTGTTCTCTGCGTCCGATTCAACGTTGACAAGAGATGCCCCAAAATGAACACAGAAACTCTGAAATACCAAATGGAATTCATGTGTGTGCAATGAAAAGGTATAAACGAGATCATACAATTCAAACCGCATACGACACATATTGGAAAAATCAAGCGACGAGCCGATAATGATTTTAAAGTCCAGGCATCGCGGCGCCGCTTTGCTTAAGCCGCCTGGAGCAATGCCTGACACTACAATCCAGTCGGTCCACGAGCATTCTGAAACAATCCAATCTTTTATAATTGTATTTGATATTTTTAAGCTATGTGTGCTAAAAAACATCTTCATTTTGTATATTACGGCCTCTGGTTCTTTAATGAAGTTGATTTGCAATAAAAAATATAGTGTAGATAGGGTTTAGCAAGATGTGTGTCGCCAAGCCCATGGCAGCTGATATTGTGAGATCAGAGCCGTATTCACCAACCCAGTATTTTATTTAATAATAAAGGATAGGCGCAGGACAGCTAGAAATAAATGTGTTCAGTGCTTGAATAAATACATGTTACCAATGTGGTTTATGGCATAAACTAAATGTTCTAAATAAAGAATGTTGTATTCAGCAGTGTTTAAGCCCGTGTCATATTGTACTATATTAAAGAGACTGTCCACTAGATTTTGGCATGTATTGAAGCTTTTCATTGAATGCTTTAAATGCTTTATATTGAGTAATTTAAACATTTGAACTAAAAATCTCCAGTAAAAAAACAAGAATACAATTTTAAAAAAGGAAAAAAAGTAACCCTCAACAGGGCTCGAACCACTGACCCCCGGATTCCTGGAGTCCTAGAGTAAAACGCTTCCTGTTTAGACCACTCGACCACGGACGCTCATATGTAAAGCGGATGTATTTTTTAGCTATATAAGCAATCCTCGTAGGTTCCCAAAATATCGTTTCGCGTCGCGCGACGCTTTATCTAGTGGACAGTCCCTTTAAACAAGAACACAGAAGTTAGAAGAAAGATTCTTAATTATGTATACTCAAGTCTACGAATTGGATGGTGAATATGAGCTTAGCAGACGCAATAATATATATGTTTCGTAATACCTGTGATTCATGGAAGGAATATGGTGTGTGTCCGAACAGGTAACAAGAGCGTGCATATATTGTCCATCCGTCTGGGCACTCTGCGCTGACAAGGACTGTAAAACACGGGAAGCAATAAAGTCTATGCTTATTTAATAGAATTGAAAAAAAAAGTATCTTAACTATTTTAATCGTAGTTATTTCTAGCAAAGAGTGTAAACTGGTTTGGAGTTCAATATTTCCGATTAAAATTGCGACTGAAATGTTGACTGTAGATGAATGAAATTGTTACCTGCTTTCCCTGCATACAGGTGGAGAAAAGAATAAACAAACGAGTTGCAGTAACTGAAAACATCTCCCCCCTCCCCCCCCAGGAAATCCATAAGATTTTAGTTAGAGAATATCGCACTTTCACATCCCATTTATTTAGTTTACTGCACCGCAATATAAAAAAAAGCAAACCGGTGTCTGGAATAGTTTTCTACTGTAAAAACTAAAAATAAATGCGATTGTTTAAAAGTTATAATCTTTTTGAGCAATTTCTTTTAAACGTTTATTTATGTATTATATTAATCATGTTTTCATATTTTGAAATATATTTAAAAAGAAAGAAACATAAGTTTAAACTCCATGTAAAATACAAAATGACTTTACCTAAACCC
>VMBQ01008156.1:0-40097 GCA_007657795.1 Dreissena rostriformis
ACTGACGCTGTGTCTGACAATGTAGCGTTAACGTGGGTTAATATAGGTGTCTCGATGTGTCTGTCACGACGTCGCTTCTCGTAATATATCATCTTCAATTTATGTATAATATATCGTAATATATCATCTTTAATTACTTTTTTTTCTATGCTGAATAACGAAACGACATCTTTCTTTTTTTAAATGACAAACGGGTGAATAAGCTAGGATTTTTGAAATGACGAGGAATTGTAGGCTGACTGAACATGTGTATTAAATAGTGTAATTTGTAAATGTTTACAAAATCCGACCACGTGTATGTTTCTCACAAAATGACGATGTGAAATACAAACCGAAGTTAAGTAATGCATACAATTAATGGTAAACCTTAATGCGTTTGATGTTTCGATAGCTTTGAGTTTACGACATTCCATTGTGTACTAATGACCTAATACAAATACAGTTAAACTTGGTAGATCAAACGCTAATAGAAAGCCTTAATGAGTTAACATTTGAAGGTGATTACTTCAAATAAGTAGGGGTATGGCTGGATTGCAAGTTCGCCCATTTATACATTTATCATTCGCTGTAATTGGTATGTATGATGAATAGCATTTGTTAAACATGAGAACACCTGTTTGTGGAGTAATTTAATAATATTTGTATTGAAGTCACGTATCAAAATGGTCCGTTTAATAATAGCAATCATAGAGAATAACTAAACAGAAAAGCATATATCGCGGCTTGTGAGACATAATCTTCTGAATAGTATGTTGCACATATTTACATAAATAATAAATAATAAATGTGACGAGGATTCCGAATCGTAAATGACATGTAGATCTACGCTAAAATATGTGGGCGTATAGACCATTTGCGAAAACAGGTATATAAATTGTAACAAAACGGGTGTATTGTTTACACAATGTAGCGCTGCTGTTTTTTAATGGATATTGTTAAATAGTTTAGTTGCATGTTGTCGTCTTCAATATCATATTTTAGCGAAACCAAACAATGTTGGTAAGCAGGATTCAAGTTATTTTATGATTCACTGTAATCATTTACTTTGTGAGAGGAATAAAGAACATTTGTCCAAACAATGCAAAACCTAAAAATGGTTTAAGGCCTGACGATGTTAATACACAGTTTACAGTTTATTAAACACTACATCAAGAATGCCAAAAGACCAAGTAGACAAATTAAGCATACAGTGTTTACAAAGTCAATAGTTTATGATTATACGAAGTAATATAGAGAATAATAGGTTAGTGTTGATAATAGATCAGGTTTATCATGCGAGGCTTAGACAACAAAAAGCACGAGCCTTGGCGAGTCAACCGAATTAATCAACCGAATTCGCTGTAAAGGTTGGATAAAATACATTTAATTACAATAATACATACATGCATTATTCAATATTGGACATACATATTAATAGCTATCGATAGTATATATGAACTTAAATATGTCTAATTACGTAAAATGGTAATGAAGCTAATTAAGTACATCAATATATGAAACATTCTGTATTTAACATATATTAGATTTTTTAAGGATAATTGTATTAATTATAGTTCGTCCTTCGTTGTCGAAGATGACCATGAATTCAACTGTTTGTGTTTATGTTGTTGGTGTTGTGGGTGCGAAGGTGACCGATTAATTCAATCCTGGCATGGAACGCCCTTCCACATTTCGGGTAGGATGGTCCAGATGAGGGTGCATCAGACGCTTCCCTCTCCTTTCGCTTTGCTCTCTTTGGCTCGGCAAGGCAGACACGATGCTGCTCGTGTTTTTTTGCTCCGACCTTTTAACTCGATCTCCAGGCACTACGATTCTGGGCGAGCTTCTCCCATGAGTCGGGTTCAATGCCAAACAGCTTGGTGGATACTTTCAGCGAGTCTTTGAACCGCTTCTTTTGACACCCTCTGGAGCGTGAGCCATTTACTAGCTCACCATAAAACAGCTGTTTCGGGATGCGTGTGTCGTCCATCCTACAAACGTGATCAGCCCAGCGAAGTTGGCCTGACCGCAGTATGGTGTCGATACCATACATGTTTGCACGCCTCAAGACCTCAGTATCCGGGATCTTGTCTTGCTATCTGATGCCTATTAGTTTTCGAAAGCATACTGTGTGAAAGTGGTTTTACTTCTTGGTGTGTCTCTGGTACACCGTCAAGATCTCGCTGGCATAAAGTAGTGTTGTAAGTACAATTGCTCTGTACACATTGAGCTGTTGTGATACCTCGGCGGTTCCATACAGTTTTGTTTAGGCGACCAAAGGCAGGGCTTGCTCTAACTATGCGGGAGTTGACTTCGTCATCAATATGGACGTTTCTGGATAGATTGCTACCAAGATATGTGGACTTCTCCACAGGATTGAGATGCTGAGACGTGATGGATATGTTTGGCTCGATATAAGGGCTATTTGGTGCTGGTTGGAACATTACCTCAGTCTTTTTAGTGCTGATTTGCAGACCAAAACTGTCACAGGCATCTGAGAATCTGTTCAGGCTCTGTTGCATGTCAGCCTCTGTTGAAGCATTAAAAGCACAATCATCTGCAAAGAGAAGGTATCTTAGCCTTTTGAAGTGGACATTGGTCTTGTCTTTCAAACGCTGCAGGTTGAAGACTCCCCCGTCTGTGCGGTACCTGATGTCAATGCCTGGGTCACTTTCAGAGAAGGCATCTGCGAGCATGGCAGTGAACATCATGCTGAAGAGTGTCGTGCCAAAACGCATCCTTGCTTGACACCATTTGAAACCTCAAAGGGTGAAGATTGATTACCATCATCGAGAACATGGGCTTGCATACCGTCATGGAATTACCATTACGCGTACCATCGTGATGAATCTTGGTGGACAGACGAATTTTTCCATGATTTTCCATAAACCAGTCCTGTTTACAGTATCAAACGCTTTGGTGAGATCTACAAATGTTGTGTAGAGGCTGACATTTTGTTCTTGGCATTTTTCTTGCAGTTGTTTAGCAGCCAAGATCATGTCAATTGTACCACGACCGGAGCGGAATCCGCACTGACTTTCAGGAAGGAGGCCGTTTTCAAGGTGGATTAGGAGTATGTTCAATAGAATTCGTGCAAGGATCTTTCCTGCGATGGATTAGAGAGAAATCCCTCGGTGGTNAGGTAGGCGATTTATTGCTTCGTCACTGATTGTAGATGGCATGTTTAAAAACGACTCAAAGTGCTCTGCCCACCTATCAAGAATGCCAGGTTTGTCTGTGATTAGTTTGGACCCATCCGCAGAGAGCAGCGGTGATTTACCAGCAGGCTGGGGACCATACAGTGTTCTGACAGCTTGATAGAAACGTTTGGAGTTGTGAGAGTCAACATTGTCCTGGATTGTATCGGCTTTTTGTTTGAGCCATTTGTCTTTCATGTGCCTTAGCTCTGTCTGAACATTTTGCATTGTAATAATAATAATACTTTGTATTACAGATGATGGGTGTATAGCATAATATAACTGTTTCTGTTTCATCAATTCTGGTCATGAAACGTTTCGAAGTGTCCGACAATGACATCCGTAAGAGAATGCCTACTGGAGTTATAGAACCGGTTCTTAACTGCCTGGCAGAAAGGACCACATACAATAGGTTTACGATATGTTTCGATCAAAAAACTCGAAGCAGGCGTAGATATGTTGGGTGAAAATGTTGATGTGTTCCAGGTTTATTACAAACAGTTTAAAACCATTTTTACAAACACTTATATCAAAAGACCACATTGTTTTTTTGCAGCCTCAAACGTGGAAGAAAACACACGTTCTCACAATATATTGGAACTATTTAGAATATACTACAAAATGTATTTTGATTGACGAATTGTATTGTTATAAACAGTTTCAAGGTTTGTAAGAGTTAATGATATAGGAAATAATCATATTATGTTTTATTATTAAAAATTATAGAAGGCAAAGAACCATTCTTTTTTAAAACAGTGTATGAACTATCTCGAAAGAAGTTCATCAGTAATGTTTTTGGAAATTATTGAACAGTTTATATGTACATTCCAAGTGTTTATTTTTACATACCGTGACAGTTTCGATCCACCATTGGTGAATCTTCATCAGACTTCGCTGGAAGTGTTCGTCACAGGGAGGGTTGACTGCCGGACTGGTTCCCAGCAGTAAACAAAGGCCTGTAGATGGGGCTCAGTTGGTAGCCCCCCTCATCCCTGTTAATTTATGACTCAGTCTTACAGAAACTTGGTCGGAATGTATATCTTGACAATTTGAAGCCCATTACTGAATATGGGTCAAGTGTGGTCAAAAACTAGATCACCTGGTCAAGTCTTCAGCCATTGTTGTTTGTGCTTAGGTGAGCGCTTAAGGCCCATCATGGTCAACTTGTTTATATTTTCTTTTTCAATGTACGCACATGTCTACTATTGTTGCATATACTATTTATAACATTCAAAATAACATGTATTATGTATTATTTACATCTTCTTTTGAGAGTTATATGTTGGTAAGCAAATACGTTAGAATTCGAATAACATTTCACACTATATAATTATCGCATTTACATATAAGAAGTGCTTAATTCGCTGCTTCTTATTGTAGTATAGCATCTTCTGTAATAATTAAGTATCATTGTATGCGCCAATAATATAGTGAAATAAAAGTGTATAAAATACAAACATCTCTTCTCCTTGGCTCGATTTCATTACACAGAAAGATACAGTACAAACGTTTTAAATGGTAATGCTTATCACCAGGAGGCCGTAACTCAAGGTGTAATTGTTCATTTAATTGTTCTATTAGAGTGGATACTACAAAAGATGTAAATAGTGCTTAATGCATGCTACTTTAAATGTTACATACACTGACAGCGCGCTGTTGCAGGCTTAGACGATAAACTAACAGCTTACTTTGTTTTATTCAGCCGATTACTTAAGCAGAAGTGTCTATGTTTGCAAACCAATACAAATTGCACGAAACATACATATTTATTAGGGCATTAATTGAAAAAATAAACTCAACCGTATTTGTTAAATTTGTTTCGATGTCAGTCAAGTTGTATTTCTCAAATCACATCGCCTCGTATATCACCTAGATAAAAAAGAGGCGCATTTGAATGGCCGTCGTCACAGCCTGTCTCCATTAAGACAAGTTGGCATCCCGGTGTCCATGTTTGAAGTATAACCCCGTGTTTGTAGTCCTTGTAAGTCGTGCCACACTAGAGCATGTATACTCAGTAGCAATAACATGTCAATGGAACGGATAAGCCGAGCAAACATCGTGCAAACAGCGTGCGGAGTATCGTCACTTTTTTGCAATTGGTAGCAGTTATGTAACTCATGGACTAGTTTTTGAAGCACAAAAAGGCTTGCTTACTTTATATATAATGTCATGATAGCTCTAATAAATTGGTTGCATGGCTGATCAATTAAACAGCTTTGTTCATATTGTATTAGTCCTTTGGCAAGCGTTATATTTCAAGTGCCATTGCTGTATCGTCAATTTTCCCGACCTTTTGCTTGCATATTAATTTCATGAAAAAAATATGCTCAGCGTTGTTTCAACTTTGAAATAATGTGTTTTGTTGACTGTTTAAAATGTAGAACTGTTCTTTATGAACAGTATTTAATGACAGACAATTAATATGACGCTGATATTAACTGATGGCATTGAACCATTCGGAAGTATCTACTAGTTGATAATATAAATTCCATTTATCTTAACAAAACAGCTCCAAAACAATTATATTTGTTTTTCAAACAAAATTATCAACTAGTTTGTAGCATTGAGTTCTTTATGACATTTGGAAATTCAGCTTCAATAAATAATGCAACCGGCGTCGACTGTTTTTCTCGTCTATGCCATATGCCTTTGAAATGACTGTTTCCGCAGTGACCATTTGCCATTGCAACCTATTGTGCGTAAGACTATTTAATAGTGAGTATGCCATGTCGAGTCCCATTCCACGATAGACCAAAGTAAATTAATTACTGTTTTTTTAAAGTTGTATTTATTTTCAAATACATTTCTTTTGTGTGTGTGTCTGAAGTAGCCATTTGTTATTAGATACACATGCGAACAACATTAAATCATAGTAACGTGTATTATTATTCCTTTAAACATGAACTGTTGGAGGTTTATACATGTGTATTTAGATTAATATTAAAACAAATGCTAAACAATTGGGTAAAAACAACAGATACATACATATTATAAAGTTTGATGAATTGTTATTAAGACAATATTGTCTAAATGGTAAGCCTTAACAGACACATGCTGCTTGTCATATATTTCGGCGAGTTCACGAAGATATATATTTATTGAAGTGGCCTTAATGTGCCAATTATTTGTTGTTTTGGCGCACACATAATTGTAAGTAAATGTGTGTGTCGGCACGGCGCTACATGTAGTTACGATAATACAAGTGGTTGCAGCCAGTTAGACTCGCTATCAGTAGCGCTTGCGTTTCCGAATTTATAACGAAAAATAATAAAATGAATTTATCGCAAAACAGCAACAAATATAATAGTGTTAAGGATGAACAGTTGATACTCGCGTATTATCCCATAACATGCAGACACTATATTCATCATTTGTAAACATTTACAAACCAAAATTAAAACTCAAACAGACGCTACAACTAATTGCTTGAATATATTTACTTATATATAGGCATAAGCAAACTTCAGGAACATGTTCAAGAGCTACATGTTTAGTAACACCCACTAATCGTTTATTTAAAGTACACATATAATAACAACTCATAGCATTAGTTTTCAAATTAACAAGCAATAAAAGAGAATTTAAATACGATACAATTGCAATATATGTGCTCAATTGTTTTGAAATGCACCACAACAACATAATAACAATTCTCGGAGGCACGATGCAATAATAGTGAATGCAAACATCAGCGAAATCCCTTTAGTTTACACGATAAGGAAGAGAATCATCGTATAATACAAATTACACGTCATCGCAGTTCATCACAGAAAGAAACCGTAATGCAGCCTCTTAAAAACGCCGAAAACATAGTTTGGATGTATATGCAAAAACTAAAATAAATTATATTATTTAACATCATTATATTGTATGTTTTCAGGTGGGTTATAGAAAAATGTCAGTGAATTCAAACTAACAATTCACTGTTCCAAAAAGTGAAAATCCACAGTGAGACATATCGATAATTTTCATTGATTTACCGGCACTATTTTTTTTATAGTTATTTGTAAGCAAAAATTTCGAAAGAAATTTGTTGGATTCGATGTTATATCGATTTAAATTCACGAGTGATCACACAATTTATTTTCTATGATCACTCGTGTATTAAATCGATATGCCAAACATCGAAATTTTGTCTCGGCCAAATGTTTCGTTAAAAATATGCTGTCAGAAATGCACATCGTGTTTTAAGTACAAATATAGTTTACGTGTGTCGTATAAATAGGCTAAGTGTAGATAGAAACACATATAATATTAGGTCTTATGGCATCGCTTTAAGACTAAAAGTAAGCACATTTTAATTTACATTTAATTTAATTTAATACGTAAACCACTGCATATGCTATCTTTCAGATCGTACATGAACGCAGACATTGATGCATTTACAATTTAATTGATACGAATACAGAATTATGACACACATTATAATCTATATAAATCACGGATTCAAATTGATAAAAAGTACTCATTGTTTAAAACGCTATTGGAAGAAAAAAATGCAATATCTTTTTTTTCATTTCGCTTAGATCAGTTATAGCAATCACTTACTTGCTGAGATGGCTGAAAAGTTAGCGGAATTAAAAAAAAAAGTAATAAAGGGTATATAATGGCGAAAAATACATCTCTGGGAATTGCGGTCGCCGTCTTGACTTTCACGTGATCAATCCCTCTGAGTTATCGTAAATGGTTGAATCTTCAAATTTCAGATAGTTGATTGCTTACTTCAAAACATAGAGAAAAACGTATGTAAATATAATCGCATATACGACTAGCCGACTATGTTTTCAAGCTGTGTTCAATATATGTTGGTATAATTCAGCTATATGTCTAATTGTGAAGACCAAAATATGTATTTTGCTTCAAGATTGACCCATTCACAGTTTTTATATTATAATTTGAACTCAATTTGAACTTGTATGTTTTGATTGTCAACTCATATGGGCTCAGTGTGAGGTAAACTATTGACATATCCGACGCTGAGTGTGACAATGTCGTGTTAACGCGGGTTACTTTAGGTGTCTCGACGTATTTATAACGACGTCGCTTCTTGTAATATATCATGTCCTAAGTGTTGAAAATGCGTTCATTATAAATTTAAATATATATTGCTAAAGATAGTATGTGTATATGCATGTATGTCATTGACCACTGTTGACTATATTGTGTATTATATGTATGTGTACTTATGGGCTTAAAGCCTAATGTATTCTGAAATAAAACCTAAAACCCATCATTTTGTATGCTGTTTTCCTATGGTGAATAACGAAATGACAACTCTTTCATTTTTTTTGTAATGATAAACGGATAAATGAACTTGATAATAGAAACATAGAGACGGATGTATACATATTGGTGTAAGGAATTTAGGATTTTTGAACTAACTGAAACATCTGTATTAACTATTTTGTATTTTGTGAATGTATTACAAAAATCCGAACACGTGTATGTAGCTCACACAATAACGATGTGAAATACTAACCGAAGTTAAGTAATTCATTCAATACATGGTCCTGCTTAATGCGTTTTATAAAAAGATAACTTGAGGTTTCAACATTCACCTATTTATACATTTATTATTCTCTGTAATTGGTATTGTTGATAAATATCATTCTTTAAATAAAATAGCACCTGTTTGTGGAGTAATATAATAATATGTTATGGTCGTAACGTATCCAAATATTCAGTTTAATAATAGTAATCACCGGAAATAACTAAAAACAACAACATCATTCATCGCTTTTAATTAAAGTGATTAGGATTCCGAATCGTACTT
Source organism: Dreissena rostriformis (assembly GCA_007657795.1). Taxonomy (NCBI): domain Eukaryota; kingdom Metazoa; phylum Mollusca; class Bivalvia; order Myida; family Dreissenidae; genus Dreissena; species Dreissena rostriformis. The sequence goes on from VMBQ01008156.1 coordinate 8,950, forward strand.
GTAATGTAGATCTACGCTACGATCTGTGGCGTATAGACCATTCGTGCAAAACTTGATAGAACTTGTCACACAACGGGTGTTTCCTTTAAACAATAGAGCGCTTCTTTTTTCTGGATATTGTTTAATATTTTAGTTGCATTTTGTCGTCTTCAATATTATATTTTAGCGAAACCAAACAATGTTGGTAAGCAAGATTCAAGTTATTTTATGATAAACTGTAATCATTTACTTTATGAGAGGAATTAAGAATATCTGTCCAAACAATGCAAATGCATAAAATGATTTAAGGCCTGACGATGTGAATACACAGTATACAGTTTATTAAACAATATATCCAGAAGGCCAAAAGCCCAAGTAGACATATTAAGCGTTTAGTGTTTACACAGGCAATCGTTTATGATTATACAAAGTAATAATACGTTTCATTACAATAATACATGCATGAATTATTCAATATTGGGAATTTATATTAATATCTATCGATAGTATATATGAAATTAAATGTGTCTAATTACATAAATTGGTCATGAAGCTAATTAAGTACATCAGTATATGAAATATACTGTTTTTAACATATATAAGCATTTCATGGGATATTTGTAATAATACTTTGTACTAATCGGAAGTAACAACATTCTTTTCGCGAGGCACATACAAATGATACTAGTATAGCAGAATAAAACTGTTCCTTTCTCATCAATTCTGGCCATTAAACGTTTCGTAGTGTCCGACAATGGCATCCTTAAGAGAATGCCTTCTGGGGTTATAGAACTGGTTCTTAACTGCATGGCAGAAAGGGCCACATACAATAAGTATACGATATGTTTCGATTCAAAAACTCACAGCAGGCGTAGTTATGTTGGGTGAAAATGTTTATTTGTTCCATGTTTATTACAAACATATTAAAGACATTTTTACAAATACTCATATCAAAAGACCATATTGGCTTTTTTGTAGCCCTAAACGTGGAAAAAAACACACGTTCTCACAATATATTGGAACTATTAAGAATATAATAAATGTATTTGGATTGACGCATTGTACTGTCATAAACGGTTTCGNATTTCGCTTGCGCCTTTTTGCATTTTCCCAGTGACCTTCGTCGGGGATATCATCAAGTTCATACATGCAAGTTGCCATATTAGACCGATATACAGCAGTTTAACTGTAGTGATTTCAGAGGATTAAATCCAGTATTATTGCTCCGTATTGAAACCGACACATTACCCGATAATTGGATGGGATAAGCTTATACTAGCACAGCTGATAGACGATGAGCGAAATTCATGAGATTCACGATGAGCGAAATTTACAATGTTACATTCCTATGAATAATTGCACAAAAGTGTCACCAATATTGTCAGATATCCTTCAAATATATCATCATTATGCGATAAAAATATAATATTTATATTTAGAATTCACTTATCTGTAATGTGTCTAATTACATAAAATGGTTATGAGGCTAATTAAGTACATCAGTATATGAAATATACTGTTTTTAACATATATAAGCATTTCATGGAATATTTGTAATAATACTTTGTACTAATCGGAAGTAACAACATTCTTTTCGCGAGGCACATACAAATGATACTAGTATAGCAGAATAAAACTGTTCCTTTCTCATCAATTCTGGCCATTAAACGTTTCGTAGTGTCCGACAATGGCATCCTTAAGAGAATGCCTTCTGGGGTTATAGAACTGGTTCTTAACTGCATGGCAGAAAGGGCCACATACAATAAGTATACGATATGTTTCGATGCAAAAACTCACAGCAGGCGTAGTTATGTTGGGTGAAAATGTTTATTTGTTCCATGTTTATTACAAACATATTGAAGACATTTTTACAAAAACTCATATCAAAAGACCATATTGGCTTTTTTGTAGCCCTAAACGTGGAAAAAACACACGTTCTCACAATATATTGGAACTATTAAGAATATAATAAATGTACTTGGATTGACGCATTGTACTGTCATAAATGGTTTCGAGGTTTTGTAAGAGTTAATGATAAAGGAAATATTCATATTATGTTTTATTATTAAAAATTATAATAGGAAAGGAACCATTCATTTGTAAAACAGTGTATGAAAAATGTAAACGATTTTTATGGATAAAGTTGTTGAAATAAAAACCCTTCTTCAAAGAAAAACCGCACATAGAAAGGATTGCTGGAAAAACAATTATTTGCCCCCCTCTTTGAAGGACTTGTGCAATGCGTTAAAACAATTTGCAACAAGGTAAATCTACATTTTCGTAAAAACGATGTGCAAATATCAATTTCATTCCTGTCATGTAATGCAAATGTTATCGTGTTCTATGATATGAAAGACATGTCAACTCGTTATAAATATTTAAATGCGACCTAGAGCCTATTCTTTAAAGATACAATGAGTTTGTCATAAATGATAAAACATGGAATTACATTGTTTAAATGGTATTCAATATAACAAAGGAGAGCTTTATACAATGTTTTCAAGTAACATTTATAATTTAAAACAATAGTAAAGCCACACAATATTAAATCTTCAAAATGAAATGTGTTCTATATAAGCATGCTGTGGTCTCATTAAGAGCCGGGTGCCGAGAATATCCCCCTACTTTAACCAGAAACCCCCGCTACGTTTAAATCGAAATAACATCCGGACGTTAATATTTCAAATTTCGTCCATGCAGAGTTAATTTATACAGCTGTTTACCAAATTCTACCCGATAATCGCATATACGAACTAGGTTACCATGTCAAATATTACAAAAACGTTTTACTTCTCTAGGGTTACATTTATGACTCGGTATTAAAGAAACTTGGGCAGAACGTTTATCTGGACAATATGAAGTCCATGTCTGAATCTGGGTCAAGTGTGGTCAAAAACTAGATCACCTGGTCAAGTCTACAGCAATTGTTGNGAAAAATCAATGTTTAACATAGGAAATATGGAAAATTCCAAATATAAAATTTCCTATAACAGTAGAGAACAGTTTACTAAAAAACTACAGTCTATAATGAAGAAGCCCAAGACTTAAGACATTTTTTTATTTTAAGAATTTTACTACTTCTAGGGTTTCACTAAAAAACTGTGGATATGGGACCTGTTTAGACAGCTGATCCATCACCTGGAGCAAGGGATCTAATACATATTTGTTCAATTAAAATTTTGTTACTGGTAGTTGTCAAATATGGGGAAATTTTTTATGATATATTCTGATGTTGCAGTATACGTCTCGAGACTTAGACTTTATTTCCTGTTGATGGCCAACATTGATTCAGTAGCAAAAATTATAAGTTTTTCTAGTTGAAGTTTGACACTTTATTGTGTGTTGTTAGGCAGTCAAATGTCATAATGAAGCATAACAGCATTTTCACTTTATGATGATTATGATCAACAAGAATAACAAACTACAAGTACACAAAGGAATAATAAATCTGCACTATTGATAGAAAATCAGAATCAATCCCACAGTTCAAGTCCATATATAAATGTATGAGTCGCGCATGTGCATAAAGTGTTGTCCCAGATTAGCCTGTGCAGTAAGCACAGGCTAATCAGGGACGACACTTTCCGCTTGTTTGTTTTTTTTTGTTAAAGAAAGTCTCTTCTTAGCGAAATTCCAGTTTAAGCGGAAAGTGTCGTTCCTGATTAGCCTGTGCAGACTGCACAGGCTTATCTGGGACGACACTTTACGCACATGCATTAAACCTTCTTTTCACAGAGCAAGGCTCAAATGTATCTTTAATTACACAACATAACAATTACCTTGAATGCAGGGGCATCAGACGGCACCAGTGGGGTCTCATTGGTCAGCTGGAAAGGCGTGCCCTCAATCTCTCCCCAGGTCATGAACGGCGAGTCCTCAACGCCGGGGGCGGGGGAAGGGGTCGCCACAAACCCGTAACCATTTACTCTGGGCGTCATGCCAACCTCTAATTCCTTGCCATCATGCCCAAATTTCCCAGAATGCATCACAGCCTTATCGGAGGCAGCCTGCTTCATGGCTTCCCTGTTCTTCAGCGTGTTCCATGGATTTTCTGTGAAACGCGTGTTCTCGTGAACAATTTTACGAGGCTTTCTCTTTTTTAACTCCAGAAGTTCAGAAGCACTGTAGTCTTCTCCATCAGGAACGTACATGAGCGCATTTCTAATCTTATACTTCCAAGTATCCACCCCCGCTTGGCCATCGGTAATTGCAGCCTGGTCTTCAATATTGGGCAAGGCTAAGCGGTTGTTTTCCTCCTAAAACATTTCAACAAATATTGATTTTTAATGTATACTACACTAAACAAGAAATTATCCTAATGCAAAAACATCTCACTATAGTTACATTAGTTTAAACCAATTTATTTCAGCTTAATTGCATCAAAAGCCTATGGCTTATTTAAACTCCAGACTGTTTCCTGGATAGATTCGGTACTTGGTGTCTATGCAGAAGATCCGGAGAATGCTCCCAGTGTGAGAATTGAACCCTTGACCTCTTGATCACAATGTGGACGACGTATCTACTAACCCACTGCAACCGTTTCTCACAATACAGCAGATGTATGACAGCTCAAGACACATGCCTTCCGAAGCATTCAATCTCAAACTGATTCTCAAATAAGCATTCTCCACTTGTAAGATTTGAACATTGTTATCCATAGATTGAAACTCAAATAATATAACTTATAGTCAGAGTGTTTTGAAAAGTACCATTTCATACTGAAATACAATAGTTTTGTAAAAGTTACACTTAATTACAACAAACTTTGCATTATTATCAACCAAACTGTTATTTGAGGAACACAGCAACATCATTACATAAACATCTCATTATTTAAAGAAGAAATGAAAAATAAGACTCAAATTTGGCAATTAAGATAAAATATAGGAAAATAAAAAAGTACTGGTTATAGAGGAAATGGACTCAAGCGTGTCTCAATAAGCCATGTGCTTTTATGCCACTGTGCACAAATAAATAAGTTAAAAGTAAACTAATATTGCACTTTTACCTTCGTTCGGTTCATCTCATTTTCAAACAGCCATCCGTGTTTTTCTCTGTGCTTCTTTTCTGATTCAGCCAATATCTGTCCAAAGGATTCATTGTCTTCACTCGTGTTGCGAGAAAGGAAGGAATCCAGGTGCAGCTTTGGACCTGAGTCATCTGTAGGGATCAAACAGAGTTTTAATAAAAGAAAACAGGGTAAATGATTAAAAAATGACAGCAGAAATAATGTCCTTTAGAATTTCTGCTGCTACATACAATCAGATAGAATTGAATGACATTTAAGTTTAACTAAAAATGCCCCCACTATACGTCAATGGACCTACACATTACTTTGTAATTTTTGTTACACACAAAGCGTATTTCACAATAAAAACATTGACATTTAAAAAAGTGTCATAGTTGGTGCATCTTGATATGGTGATAAATTATGTCACAATCCCATCCTGCATGATGAAGAAACAGGCATCACAGTCACACAAACATCTACTATCACTATAACCATATAAGGAATATACAAACTCTTCAAGAGTCCACTTGACCTTGATTCCACCTTGACCTTAAAGTGAGCATCATGGCTGCTGCACCCGACACATTGTCTTGATGTGACAATCATTTGTGCCAATAAATCTTTGAATTCAATAATGCACTACAAAGTCATGGTCTGGACACAAAATTATACTATTGGAAAAACAGACTGTGTCATAATTCTGCCAAAATTTGTTGCAGCCTACATTCCTTTCTTTATGATCATCTGCACATAAAGGTCTGTCATTCAACTGCAAAAGTTTGATCAATATGCACACAGAAGTTGAAGGGGAGTAGAAAACACAAAACTTACGGACTTTTCGCAGCCATAATTCCTTTCTTTCAATTTCCTACACATTAAAGTTATTCAACTGTGAAAATTGGAGCAAGATCAAACCCAGTAGTTAAAAGAGGAGTTGAAAACACTTGCTTCAAAACACCTTACTATAGATTATATGTTGAAAAAAAACAGACAAAGGGTCCTAATTCTTCCAAAAAATTGTTGCACCCCAAAATCTTTCTGTATACGACCATCTATATTTCACGCTTATTCAATTTTGAAAGTTTGAGCACCAAATAGTATTTGAAGAGGAGTGCAAAAACTTAGCGTTGGGACGTACTAATGTACAATTCTATGTTTAATGCCTCCCACTTCGTGTGGGCATAAAAACAAACGTCTACAAGATTTACCACATGCTATGTTCTCCAGGTTTTTCTCTGTCAAGGTTACTGTTGGGTGTTTCTGTGTTGCGGGTCTTGCTCCTGGTTCTGGAGTTTCAAAAGTTGATGGGGAGGAATCTGCAATGTTTCAAATAAATATAACACCTTACACTTTACACTACAACTGGTTTTTAAATTAAGTATAAGTTGAACTAATTGATTTTTTTTTAGTATTTTAGTCATATCATGGCGATTAGTCAACAAACAAACAATTTTCCTGTGCACATACTTAAGCAATTAACTTAAATATGCCCTTCTTGAATCAGAGATAAGGGGAGAATGACTTAATAAATAATTTCAATTATTAGTTGAAGGCCAAGTAACGCTTTGGTAACCCAAAATTTAAAAGTTTAATAAAAGAACATAATATCTCTTCAAAAGCAACAACTATGAACATTACAATTGAAAAGTTTAAACATGCATCAATATCAAAAAAGCAGTGATAAACAGGTAATGGGCCAGATGTCCATGAAAATAACACTGGCCATCTTGGCTGGTTATACTCTGGTTAGTTGTTCAGAAGTATTATATAGGGATAAGGAAAATCAATGTCAGTAATAACTGTAAACTTTCGCAGAGACTGAACCATTTTGTGAGTAGAAAGAGAACGAGAAATTTACAGATTTCATGGAAACAATGCAGCTGCAACGTACATATAGATCTGTCTGTGTTGGGTCTTCTCGAGAATCTGAGTTCCAGTTCACGTAACTTGACTAGGTCATTCTTCTCCATGGCTTCCATGTATTCAGATTGCGCCTTCATCTTTGACAAGGCTGGGAAGAAATCTTTCTCTATGATCTTTTCAATACCCTGGAATGATATTTATAGTATTAACAAGAGATGTGTTTATCAGAAACACAATTAGCCGCTTTTTTTTTCATTATATCCCTTTAAAAATTATAACTTCCCTTGTGAAAATGACCTGTACCTGCCAAATGATAAATAGAAATTATCTCCCTTTAAAGCTTGTTACTTCCTTTGGATTTTGTTTTTTGACCTTAGACCTTGAAGGATGACCTTGACCTTTCAGCACTCAAAATGTGCAGCTTCATGAGATACACATGCATGCCAAATATCAAGTTGCTATCTTCAATTTTGCAAAAGTTATGGCCAATGTTAAAGTTTTCGGACCGAATCACAGACAGACTGACAGTTAAACTGCTATATGCCACCCTACTGGGGGCATAAAAAGTCAGTCAACTCTTACATGGAAATATGGTTAAAACTTATAAGGTAGGATCTAAGCTCAGAACAAGTTCTGGTTGACAAATTATCTTTAAATAAACAATGAATAAGCTAATGAGGAAAGAAATATGTGAGCTACTGAAACCCTGATTAACAACCAAGTGCCAGTCTACCACCATCTGTTTATTGTGGACATTTTTTTAATTGTTTACTTGCTGTCGTTTCCTTCAATACGAATATTTCATATTGATTTGACCTTCTCTTTTAAACCAATATATGTTGTCAGAAATATTAAATTGGAAACAACGTTCACTGAACAAGAGGGCAAATTGCCTAAAGGGGCTCACCTGGGAATCAAGTCTTTTAATGTTAACTGCCCATTTGAGTGTACATCAGCGTTTTTCTTTCATTTTACCAAGTGACCTAGTTTAAANCCCCTGTCTTGCTTATATTTAAATTAATCAACAAAATTAAACATTAACACAATATTTAATATACAAAATATACAAAAAATCTCATATTCTGATAATATTTTTACTGATCCACTGTATTTCACTAAAAAAATGATGTTTCATTGAACTGATAATTATAGATTTAGGATTACAGACCAGTTGCTTCAGTACTATTGTTCAGAGTTTGCCCTGTTGGCCGCGTATGCATTCTTGAGTTATCATTCAAAAACCATTTTACTATTTCGGGTCACCGTGACCTTGACCTTTGACCAAGTGACCTCAAAATCAATAGGCCTCATCTGCGAGTCATGATCAATGTTCCTATGAAGTTTCATGATCCTAGGCCCAAGCGTTCTTGAGTTATCATCCGACAACCACCTGGTGGACGGACAGACAGACCGACCGACCGACAGACAGACCGACATGTGCAAAGCAATATACCCCCTTTTCTTCGAAAGGGGGCATAATAAGCTAATGAGGAAAGAAATATGTGAGCTACTGAAACCCTGATTAACAACCAAGTGCCAGTCTACCACCATCTGTTTATTGTGGACATTTTTATAATTGTTTACCTGCTGTCGTTTCCTTCAATACGAATATTTCATATTGATTTGACCTTCTCTTTTAAACCAATATATGTTGTCAGAAATATTAAATTGGAAACAACGTTCACTGAACAAGAGGGCAAATTGCCTAAAGGGGCTCACCTGGGAATCAAGTCTTTTAATGTTAACTGCCCATTTGAGTGTACATCAGCGTTTTTCTTTCATTTTACCAAGTGACCTAGTTTAAATCCTACCTGACCCAGCTTCATACTTCAATGAGATTTCATTTGAATAAATTTGAATAAATGCTCTGTGCAAGTTTCATGGACATTGGGCAATAAATGTGGCCTCCAGAGTGTTCACATGTGTTTCTTTACTTAAGTCTTTGTGCAAGCCACCTAGTTTTTGACCCTATGTAACCAAGTTTCAAACTCGCCTTGAATAAATAATTAATACTTACTATGATTGTTATTGAATATGTTAACATGGCTGTATAATATTGCATTAATACAATATGTGCTGGCTTTGTACATGTAACTATGTTTATATGTCACATATGTTAATTTTCACAAAATGACCAGACTAGGGCAACTTTACATTTTTTAAGAAAAAAACCCTATCCAGAGATAATGGTCAAAGCCAGGATTTCATGACCAATCCCCACACAAATTATGTGGTTGGGTTGGGAATCAGACCCGCGATCCTCTGACACGGGGTGGAATCATAGCGACCATAACGCTTGTGTTTAGTCTGTTGTAAGCGTAAAATGTCGCAATGCAGCTTCCGTTGTGGTGGCAATTTCAAACAAGAGTTCCACAGTCGGAGACATATGCCCCCAAAACAGGGCCTTGATTTTCACACTTATTGTGACAGTGACCTTGACCTTTGACCAAGTGACCCCAATTTAAATAGGGGTCATCTTCTGTCCAAGGTCAATGCCCATGTGAAATATCAAGTCAATCTGTCAATTGGTTGACGAGTTATTGATTAAATGATTTTCACACTTATTGTGACAGTGACCTTGACCTTTGACCTAGTGACCCCCATTTCAATATGGGTTATCTACTGTCAAAGTCCAATGCACATGTGAAGTATCAAGTCATTTGGTCAATCTGTTCAAAAGTTATTGTTCGGAAACGAACTGGTCTACCCAAGGACACACAGACCAACCGACCGGACCTTCATCCAGCAAAACAATATACCCCTTCTTCTTCGAAAGAGGCATAAAAATGGATGCAAACAGTGAGTACGATTTTGTTTTTTTTATGTTTCCCATTTTCAAAACAATGGGTACAACGCCCTCTTTTCAGCAGTGGTTATTATTATTTAATATTTTTTGTAGCCGAGCATACGTTGTAGTTATTAAAAACAAAACAAATATAAAATGGGATTTTCTGTTCAAAAATATGATAATATCGTAAAAATATGAGACTTGTTCATTGTCAACAGCACATGAACCAACCTTTGTAAAGTCCTTGAGGTTAGGATATAGGATTTTTTTTCAAGAAGTTTGCCAGAATAGTAAACAATATTAATATTCGTATTGAATAGCATTCCCCTATTTTTAAATTAAGGTCTGTAAAAATCGTACTCACCCTTTGCATCCATTTTTTTAAATTGCCACGACAACCGAAGCTGCATTGCAGCATTTTACTGCATTGCAGCATTTTACGATGATTACACCCCGTGATTCACACTCAGAAGCAGGTTTTAATGACAGATCTTCACGTATAATTTCAATTGTATTGATTTACAATTGTTAAGAATAAACCTCTTTGTTAGTTGCAATAATCCAACTCCCAGCTTCTGACCCTTCACGTCGCTGGGAGTTGCAACTCTTAAAGGCTTTTTTAATGTAAGTTCGCCACCTGGAATCCAGCAGGCGGCACTTAAATCGGTAATATGAGCCACATTAACTAGTTTCTCGCATAAAATAAAAACAAAAAGATCATAAGTATTTTCCTAATGCGCAAATTTAAAACAACTTATGTGATATGTTGCGCTTATGTGATATGTTGTGCTAAAAAAGGTATTACAATAAATCATGAAACATTGACTATCTCAGGAACCATCATGCAAGAGATTGAATCATCAAATTCAATTCAAAACAACCGCTTCTGGTTTGATAACGTTTTTTTATTAATTTTTTTTTTTAGCATTTCTCCACAAAAGACACGCAAATTGATGTTGATGGTAATAGGTATCGTGTTTGTTACGATGTATTAGGTTGATTGAACTCATTTTATTGACATGAGTGAGACAGATTTTTTAAACATGGTATAAAAGCTCAAAGTTTTAACCTCTGTGTATTCCTCTTCATCAAGAATTGAGACCTTTTTCTTTTCCGGTCCAAGAGCGCCCTTTGGTTTAGCGACAACTAAGGCCTTACTACAAACTTGAGCAAGGTCCATGGTGTGCTTAAGTTGTAAGTCACTTAAAAATGAAGGAAATCGCAAGTCGTTTACAACATTTTACATATGTCAAACGTTCCGGAAGTCCAAGTACCCAGACGCTTTTGCGTCTGCACCAATCCTCCAAACGCATGAACAACAACAACATTTTGGACTTTGGAATTAGGACTAACAACAACGACTCATTTAGAAGCAGACGTTTATTGTTTGTTTGGTTTCGATGTATGTATACCTGAAGTTACAGATTTTTGTGAAATGGTTGCTTGATATTACTTCATGTTTAGGTTGTTCATGTAATATTAATTTAAATAATATTTACTAAATGACAGACACTATTCGGATAGATACATTCGGATAAAACAATGCTCATTTAGGTACCAGTTTTGGTGACCCTCAGGGTTGTTGGAAATAATATTTAAAATAAGCTATTATTATTTGAAATTAATCAACATCTACATCGTGCCTTGCTGCAATCACACATGATTATTATGCGACGGTTGGTGAAAGAATATTAAAGGATAAAGTGTGAAAAATAGTAAAGAAAGAAGAGCTTGATAGTTAACAGACAGAAGGAAAGTAGAGCAAAGTCACCAGCTACGTTTCATCCTTCTCCCTCATGCCTCTCTGGCTACGGTGGTCGCTAAGAGGATTGAACCTAAACCTGCACAGCCATGAGGGGTCATTAGCAGTTACTTTGTCCAATTATTTGTGCCCATATCTTTTCAAACTGGAAATCGCTGCACAATTGATGAAATAATGGCTGTTCAAAGCGATCGATGCACCCTATATGCGGGTGATTTTCTGTTGAATCTTTGTTATATATATAGATTTGATAGTGAAAAATATGTTATCAGAGAAATCGATTTTTTTGTTATGATTTGATTTTTTTTCATTAAAAATGATGTTTTTACTAATTAATATCATAGCCACACTCTAATCACATGTGTATTTGACAACTTCAATAGAGTTTATATTAATTTTAAGACAATCCCCACTTTCCTGAATATGGGTCAGCACATGTCCGTTATTCACTAAATCGCGAGTTGCAGCTTTCATGCTTATTTTATATGGTACGCATCAATTTGGTTTCTGAGCACTCTTACTTTTGTAAAGGACACATAATCATACATGCCAGACGTCCCGATCTCGGCGGGACAGTCCCGCTTTTGGGCCCTTTGTCCCGGCGTCCCGATATGAGACTATTTGTCCCGACATTCGTAAAAAACGATGTAAGGTCTATAGGTTCCCAATAAAATTCGCTATTCAAGCTCTGTTTCGCTTAAACTTACCACCGCTAATCCCTTTATGCCCCCAATTAACCATCCGATTCTACTTCTCGTGTGTACCAGTGTTGTTTTATGACACCTTATCAGCGATTTATCGGCTAATTATTGATTTTATCAGGCATTCACTCCATGGTGGTCTTCAAGATAGTGGTCGCTTATTGCTATCAATAGTTGTATTATAATGAAATAAATGTTGAAAATGTGTTTGTTTTTGTCTTTGTTTGAAACGGTTTACAAAACGATTGACAAACAATAACCCTGTAACTTGCCAAACATCACAGGTCATTTCGCGTGTCACCTTTCTCTATTGAATTTGCTTTGAACTGTCGATACACACAGTCCATATACATGAAGGTGTATACAATATAGCTGTAAATGTTACAGACACCCAGAGTTCTTTGCACTACCAATTTTTTATCCAAAAGTAAAGTGAGTTGTCTCCCACTTAATTGTTTAAAGAGGAAAAGACTCCCCAGTTTGTCAAAATGCACTACACATTTTTTATCCAAATTTAAAGAGAGAATTGTCTCCCATGCGGCTGATGTGCGCTACGAAGTTTTTATTTCAACAATCAAATATTAAAGCCCATGCTTTCCATGAGGAAGAATGACGTCATATTTTACATGGGATTAAATTTGTGCATGCTTTCTTGAACAATAAAACTTGGCAGTGCTTTTCGGATTACAAATAAATTATACGCATTTGAAAATACTTACATGGAATAATGTTTTGTGTTATTCCAATGTATAACATATGGATATAACAAATAATTAAATAAGGTAGGTAAATAGCGTGTTTTGAGATTGTCAAAATATGCTAATGCATACATATACATGCATGAATGACCTGACAAGTTATATCGCGCGCCGGTTATATCGCGATCGCGATCTTTGGACCCCATCAATCGCGATGTATTGGATCTGTTGTGCTGACTACAGTAAACTGTAAAGGTGGAATGATAGATCGTTTTAAGTGTCCTGCTTTTTGGTCAAATGTCCCGACAATTTTTTATGGAATGTCCCTCTTTGGACCTAAAAAATTCTGGCATGTATGCACATAATACTAAAATATTACATCAATGAACATTATGTTTACCAAACAAACTTTGCAAAATTCAAGAAACCATACGTCTGCACTTTTCCCGTCGTCACAAAAACGGTGCGTATATAACGTGACCTTGTTTTGCTTTCGAAAAAAGAAACAGTTGTAAACATTGACACACGTCACCAAAAACATGAATCGACTTAAAAATGATAGGCTTTTTGTATTCAATTCATAGAAAACTATAAATCTTAACATAAATAAAAGTATTTTGTAAAAAACGTTTTAACCTATCCGTTACTCATTAAAATCCGCTATACACCAATCGACTGTATTGAGACAGCATGATGTACCGTAAATATGCAGTCATGACTATCCTAGTTACAATATTCTGTAAAAAGGCCTCCATATGAACAAAACTTATACTTAAAAAAGCATGTTGAGGCAGCAGGGTTTTTTTTGGCCCAATTTTATAGCCGAAAAACGGCTATATTCCCAATGGCAAAACGTATACTTTTTTCCCAAAATTTGCTTAAAAATTCCCGATTTTTTTTATTTATTTTTTTATAGAAAGTAGTGTCTAATGATTGTTTTATCTCAATTTTATTTCAATTACATCTTACAAAGTATATAATAATGATTTTGTTTTTTTAATTTGAATATTTATAAAGAGTTCTATGAACTTATATCAAATTATTTTTCCCCAAATCAGTGGACTTTTCGCGCGAAAAAAATTGCTAATGAATTTATTTTCCCAATTTATCGAAAATGTCGATAAAATTCCCAATTCCAAAGCCATGGGCTATCTTCCCAAAAAGTGGAGAAAAAAAACCTGGGCAGGTTTTGTTCAAAGAGAATTTTGTTTTGTATTTGGTAGCGCGTTTTTATGACATTAGATTTTAGGCAGGAATAAAACTCGGGTACAGTCTTACATTTGCCGGGCACGTTTAAGTCTATGTTCCGTACCGGGGGTACATTGTAGTATGCTTAAGAGCACCTGGGGTACTTTTAAGAAGTACCCGAGCCTATAATGACCAATCAAGCCTGAGTAAGGCCTTCATTGATTAACAACTGACGCACCATTCGTCTTAAACCTTGATTATATTATTTTGTAAACATTTGATAGAACAGACAATAATTAATTGAACCAGTTATTATAAATTACTATCTGTAAGCATTTACAATAGTTAAAAAGACTATTAAAAATTGTTGAAAAAGTTATAACAAAATTGTATCATAGTTATGTCTTATCAGGGATGGAAACTTACTTTTTACTATTGGTTGCCCACAGGGGCAACCATCTTTAGTATTTTGGTTGCCCAGCAAAAGAGTAACGAGCCCAGAAATATGAACATGTGTATCTTAAACATTCTTTAAATAAAATAAAAGATAATTAAATAACATTGCTGACGTGACACACTTTCAATGCATTATGTATTATTATGAGCCTGAATTGAATCATTTCCTTTGCCTTCATAATGAATATTATTTAACTCATTATTGATCCACTGTCGCCAATTTTTATTGCACTGAATTGTTTCAAGCAATAAAAAAAAGTAAGTTGCCCGGCCAGACTTCCAACTTTTTAAATTGAGTTGCCCAGGCCAAAATCTACTTGCCCCGGGCTCACGGGCAACCACTAATTTCCATCCCTGCTTATGCCCATTGTTTTTTTAAATTTGCAGTTCCAATATTTGTTAAGTATTTTTAATCAAAAAGGTTTGTCATCATGTGCACAAAAAATTATCAGTTAAAAGCACTTAAAACTGCTCTAAAACGCGATAACAAATTGAACTATTGTATGTACATGTAAACTAACTACGTATCAATATCTAGCATGTGATTGCATATTGGTTGTTTGGGGTCAAGGTCAAGATTTATTATAGCTATATCTTATCCAGGTATGCAGCACATTTATAAATTCTTTATTGTTATCATTTACGTTATATATATGTATTCTACAGATATCATCAGAGATTGACATGGAGAACATGGATGTAGATGCATTGTTTACATCAGATTCAGAAAAGACCTTTCAGTATGACAGTACTCTACCAAGTCTACCAGTCCCTTCCCTGCAACACACTCTTGACAGATACCTCCACTCAGGTTTGTACAAAAACAAACTCACAAATTATTATTTTAAAAATCATTCTGTATTGAGTTACTGTAAACACCAGTTTTAAATCATTTTTACTCATAATGAGGTTTTTTTCCTTCTTTGAGACCCCCCGAATATTAGCTTTTTCCCCTAGACGTATTTTTCCCCTCTGACAGAAATTGTTTTTCCCTTAAAAATGGCCGGGCCTTTTCCCCAAAGGAGATGGATTGGGTGTTGGTTTACGTTATTGTAAAAATAACTGATCTGGTAAACATTTAAGAAGAACACAAATCATGCTGTACATGTTTTAACCAGTTTAGGAAAGTACAGATTTCCATGATGGAGAAGAAAGCATATTTATTACTGTATTTGACCATGTATAGTTCACAACCATGTATGAGTTATGACGTGCATCCGGTTATTTAAAGCCTAAAAATGGAGGTATATTCCTCCAGCCCTGCACGGTTAAACACTATAATTGGCCTGCTCAAGTGCTATGTCAGTGTTTACATATATTCTCCGCAAGAGTGAACATATTGGTATTGCTTCTACCAAGCTCACTGAGTATTAACTTTCCCATAAAAAATTTCAAAGCTTTTCAGTTTCATAGCAGTTACTAGTTTGAAAAAGTATGATAAGAGTTTGAAAATTAAGGCCAACAAAAAGTTTATTAAATGATGATGTGATATCATTTCAATGTTTGACTGTCTGTATTTCAAGTCTTTTTCATTGTATTATGAAGAAAATAAATATGTACTCCATGGCAAGTTAGACCTTTTATTCAGTGACTAATGCCAACACTGAACTCCTGTCCTATATGTGATTACTGTGTTCAGTTGCAATTAAGATTGAAAGTTATGCTAGGGCTTATTCACTCACAGAAATTGTGTGATGAAAGTTCGGGACAAGAATCGACAAGTGTTTACAATAATATCAGTAGCATTTGAAAAAATCTGTTTTTGTAGTTCGACCACATGTGACAGATTCAGAGTTCATGCAGACAGAATTCCTGGTGCAGCAATTTGCTTCTGGTGTAGGAAAAGACCTTCATAAGCAACTAGTGGAGCGGGCCAGCAAACACAGAAATTGGGTATGTTTATCTAGCATTTCCATTTGCTTGGAAAATGTTGTTATGTTGTTGTTAACAACAATGTTACATACTGTGTGTAAGAATATGTGAAGCAAATGCAAGTTGAGAGAGACAAAGCTTTTTGCACGTAATACACAAGCAAGTTATATCACGATCATAATTATAGATCTAACAACTCGTTTAAATCTTTTGATTTTGCTGTTGTGGGTATGATGGATCAAGATATTCGAGTTGGCTTCCACCATACTTGATTTCTTGCATCCATATTGCATTTGTCCATGGACAAGTTGACTAGAAAAATCGTCTTGTCTGCATGGTGGTAAAATTACAATGTACCATAACGGACGAGTCGGGCTTAGTAATTCCACACTCCTGCAGTATTCAAACAAGCCAAACTTATAAGGAGCAATCGGTTGTGAGGTCAGTTGATCATGATGTACACATTATTTTATTTCATTCTCAAGGACACATTATTGAAATAACACTTCATCTAATCAAAGTTGGTGTTTTCAACACTGTTGAAATACCCCTTACATGCGCAGTAAAGTGACATGATTTTGTTTATTTACATGACGTCATTTGATGTTTTAGAATTTGGTTCAGCCATTATTTTTTTTTTTTACTTGCGACATGAAGACAGAAACATGTGAAAATGATAGGATTAAAAGAAATCCAGGTAAGTGTCGGATGCAGATAAGTTTAGTTGTTGAACTAAAAAACCTGAACCACTCACCATGGCAAGTGGTTTAGGTTTTATAAGCCTCACCAAATATACATATCTGTATTCGACACTAACCTAGTACTGGTATTCTCTATATTTAAGAAGAAATTTATAGTAGTGCACATAAAATTGAGTGTGAAACTGTTGTAACATCTTTAAAATTTTGCATGAGATACAATTGTTTAATACTCAATCCTCAAGCTACATGAATGTTACGCCTCGATGTACTGAAATGATGTTGTTTTACAGCTAGAGAAATGGTGGCTAGACTATGCGTACTGCGATTTTCGAATGCCTCTGTTTTTGCTCAACTTTGCTGGACCAGGCCCATATGATGATATGCTACCAATCAAACCTGGAACCCAGATTGAGCGTGCGGGTCTTCTCACATATTTTCACCTTTCGTTTTGGAATCTCGTTCGAAAGTAGGAGACGTGATGCATACATGTACCAATACCTTCCCTGTATCCGTGTATTCACAAGTATGCAAGCTGCAACAGTATAGCATTTCCCCTTCTAGTCTTACCCTGTGAAGCGAACACTATAGGAAAAGCACTAGAACCCTAAGCTTTGAAAGAATTGGGTTTGTTCTTATATATGATATACTCAATTTGTTGTCATAGCTTTTCTCTCATGTTGATGCCACGGAAGAAAAGATTAGGAAGATTTTTTGAATGTCAACCAAAAATATTTAATATGTAGCATAAGTTTGTAAGAGCTTTTTGACTTAATACTGAAGCCAGGATTAAAACCTTAGGGTGACTAAATATCTTTGACAAAGTTACATTAAGGGTAATAGAAGTGAAACAAATGGATTTGTTTAGATTAATAGAAATGAAAGAAATTAAATAATTATTATAAACTGTAGCTTTTTGTGCATGATCTAGTTCCGGCAGACAAATACTTTGACACACAGTGCAGTTATGCTGTCACACAATTGAAGAACCCAAACGATAGTATTCCAATGCAAGCCTCACAACTTTGGTCCCTTTGATATGCTTCCTTTTCAGCTTGAGCGATGGTGGTATGACTATGCGTATCTGGACTTTAGACTCCCAATTGACCCCTATATCAACTTTGCCGGACCCGGACCCTACTTGCATCACTTCCTTCCGGCCCGGCCCGGCACACAGGTGGAAAGGGCTGCCCTGTTGACACACTTTTGTCTGAGGTTTTGGAGCCACCTTAGGAAGTAAAAAAAATAAAATTTCTCCAGCCTTAAAGTAAGACTGCACGATTTTGATATGTGTTAAATTGTAATATATTGATAAAAATATGTTACAATAACACAAAATAGGCAAGAAAAATTATACTTTGAAGACAAATTTCATAAAATGCAGCAAAGACAAATAAGCGCCCTCATGAGCCGATTGTGACGAAGATATTTCGTACATATTTTCCTACAATAACCGAAGCATTCGTCTTTTTATTAGGATCGGAGTTAGTGTTTGTGTGTCGTAAAATAGATATCGTTGCAGGAAATTAAAATGATTTGTAAAACAAAATTGTGTCTTTGTGTTGTATGAACGAATCTGCACTAAAACTAAATTTAGATTCACATTGTACATGTATGATAAACATGCTGGCGAATTCGACTGTACAGACATTTTCGATTTCAGAATTAAATATCTGGCTTATTTCGCATTTTTCGACATATGTTCTTCTTAACTTTTATTTTAATTTATATTGAAATATATGTATAATAAGTTTTTTACACATTTTATATAAATTCATAAATATTTGACAAAATCATGCAGTCTCACTCAAATAACTCTGAATGACTCAAATAAGACATTCTTGAAATTAGCAGTTTGATGCAGCAAGGCTGAACTCGTATACCAGTATATGTTAAATTGAGGAAATTTGTTGGTTTAGGTAGATTATCAATTTTAATTTACAGGTGATCAGAGAAATAAATATTCTCAAGAGAAGGGCAGCTATCCATGATTGAAAATATGGATTTTCCATTATCACAAGAAAATAAATCGATAATCTACCTAAAACCAACAAATGTTCTTGTTTTTTTTTTTAATGCTTTTGCAACTGTTTATTTACATTTTTTAAAGAGTTTAACTGGAGAATTTCGCTGAAATAAGGACGTCATAACGTTAAAATATGACATCATTTCACAGTAAATTAGTGAAAATTGTCTTATCATTTGAAACAATTAATTATTGTTTTTAATCACTAATATTTCCCAATAAACCACAGAAAATCATTAAATAACATTTTTATTTTATTGTCTATTTATCAAATTACTTTTACATTTATAAGTACTAACTTCAACCAATGTGAATTGTAAACTTTTGAGAAATGATGATGTTTGTAAAGGATTTTTACAACCAATGTGTTATTGCCCAGGGAGAGGGTGAAACCAGACACAGACAGCCGGGGACAGCACCTGACCATGGAGCAGTTCAGGAGGCTGTTTAGTACGTGCAGGATACCTGCCGTACAGAGGGACCACCTGGAAATGTACTTCAAAACTGGTCAGTGGCGTGCTCTGTGATAAAGGCTTAATGCTTTCCCGCTCATAGGATGGGTGAAAACGGCTATATGCAACCAGCATAAAACCAGAACAGCCTGCGAGTAATTCGCAGTCTGTTCAGGTTTTATGCTGTTTGCTGCATCTGGTAAGAAAGGTTGTGAATTTTCTTGGAGACTACAAACGTGTCAAAATGTGTATCTGAGTGGTAAAGGGTTCATGCTTTGGACATGTTCTTGATTTGTTAATCACAGAGTTTTGTTTTAAAATGCAAGGTCATTGAACAAAAATTTGTGAATTGTTGCAATTTGAAAAAAAATCTATTGCTGGATATGTACACAAATCATTTACTCAGTACTTAAAGTTGTTAACTAGAAGTTTTTATGGTTAATTACTTAGATATTTTCATAAGTGATAATGTTTTGCCTCTTAGGGTTCAAAACCAATGTATATTTATAAATCTGTTTAATTTGTCTGCAAGCATTCAATTTCTCATTCAAATTTATCTTAAATAACTAAACAGAGTCTGAAGGGAACGCCCCCTCTAACATTGTGGTGCTGTGCCGGGGCCGGATGTTCAACATGACAGCAATCAACGATAGCGGGGAACCCCTAACGGCCCCCGAGCTGCAGGCCCAGTTCCAGCTAATCAGGGACCAGTGTGACAGGGAACCAGAGGGGCCGGGTATAGGGGCCCTTACTGGGGACAATAGGACCTCGTGGGCACAGGTGGGTTATGATGAATTAAGAAATGTTTTGCAGTTCTCTATGATGTTTTTGTCTCCATCGCCCATTTGTTTGTCAATTTGGCCATCTTGTTGATGGATTAGATCCTGGTATAAATAAAAAAGAACTGAAGTTACTTTGATTCCACTGCAAAGCGATGAAAATGCATGATTTTTTTTTTAACCAGATGTCAAATGTCAGGGTGCTGTTAATTCACCAGAAAAGACTTGATATTGAATATAAGGAAAAGTATATTAGAGGAGATCACAAAACTTGGTTTAAGTACAGGGCTATAAGTTTCCATTGTCTGTCTGTCTCTCCGTTTGCAAAAAATTAAAGTCCTCGAAAAGAAATAAGGTATGATCATGAAAGTTGGCATGCATAATGTGGCTATAGATTTACCATTTGTTTGTCTGTCCATCCCTGCCACTGTTTGTTCTTCCAAATGCAAAAAGCTGAAATGGCTTGAAAAGCAATTGATTAAAACAATAGATGTGCATTAAAAGCATTGACAGATTTATGAATATGCTTGTATTTCTCCAGAGATCAAAGGTGAGTTAACTAACCCTAAAATATAAAATACATTAGATTATGAAATTCAAATGCTGTTTATGCACAACGATTTTGTTATGCCCCCATTGAGTAGTAGACATTGAGCATTGCACTTGTCAATCCATCTGTCCATCCGTCCATAAGTCTGTATGTCCAGAAGCTTATGTTTTCAATTTATCTTTAAATACTTGGTGGATCTGGCTCAATCTTTCACAGTTGAATGACCTATATTTGTAGAGAAAGGACTATCTGTTTACATTTTGTGCAGAATTATTGCCCTTTGTCTGTTTGTTTTACATCCTGAAGCTTTTGTTTTCAACTCCTCTTAAATGACTTGGTGAATCTTGCCTAAACTTACACAGTTGAATGACCTTAATGTGTAGATGATCTTAAAGAAAGGCATTTGGGCTTCAACAAATTTTGGCAGAATAATGGCCTTAGTATTTGTTTCCTTCATAGAATTTCTAGTCCCAATATTTTGTGTTGTACCTCCTCTTTAACTACGAAGTAAATCTCTCTAAAACTTTCAAAGTTAAATAACTTCAATGTGTAGATAATCATAAAGATTTTTTTTTGCTGCAACAAGTTTTGGGGAAATTATAGCCCTTTGTCTGTTTCTCCACTTTGGAATATATTGTCTTAACATTTTGTGCTTTTAGACTCCTATTACTGGGGAAGTTTGCTCCAACGGTCATCTTCTGAATGACACTTATCATAATGTGAAGATGATGGTTAGTCGAGGAATTTGGCCCGCAACCAGTTTTGGGTGAATCATCGCCCTTTGTCTTTTGGTCCACTCAACAATGTCTTCTGTGAGGCGTCAGTGTCTGTGACACATTTGTTGTTTTACCAGAGGTCAAATACTTTTGGGCAATGTTTACACACACACAGAAAAACATCAAAAGGAGAAAAAAAAACTTGCTTGATTCTGCTGTGACAAATGAACAATGATTTGATTATGAAACCTAACATGTAAATGTGCAGATTAAAGGCAATATGAAGGTAATGCACAATCATAATTTCATAAGGTTTCCACCTGTTATGCTTGCATACTGTCAAATCCATGTTTAATTTAACAGTGTGTATAAGCAGTGTTCAATAACCATTTGTTGAGAGTATGAAAATAGAGTTTATAAGTCACAAACTAGTCCATACTAGAAAAAAAAATGCACAAGGTTGCTGTGGCAAAGTTGATATGGTGACTGCCTAGCAACTGGGAGGTCCTGGGTTTGATCCCTACCCTGGGATCATTCTAAACAATTCCCTCAAATACACCTGGTACTGCTTCTACACAGATAATGGACTCGTGATTGTCTCAATAAGCCGTAGGCTTTTTATGCAATTTAACTTAAATAGATGTAAACTTACCTAAAAAGCACATAAATATTTTAATGCTGAAGAATCATCGGATGATGATTGTCATGTTTTTCAGGTTTTGTCAAGTCATCTCAGCCCAATATTTTACAGTAATATGCAGCTGAATTGACCTTGAAGTAACCAATGTCTGTTTCCATAGATACGGAGTCGCCTGCAGGCATTACACCCTGACAACCACCACAATCTGGAGGCAATACAGAGCTGTATCATGTGTGTGGTTCTGGAGGACAGTTCACCGAAAGACGAGACAGAGGTAGCACTTCTTTATAATACTCCTGGAGCATGTGTCATACCTCCACCATACTACTTATGACTCCTGAACCAGGACTTCTTTATAATACTCCTGGAGCATGTGTCATACATCCACCATACTACTTATGACTCCTGACTCCTGGAGCATGTGTCATACAGCCACCATACTACTTATGACTCCTGACTCCTGGAGCATGTGTCATACAGCCACCATACTACTTATGACTCCTGAACCAGTTGTGATTTTCACAACTTATTATGCTCCCCATATATATATATATGGGGAGCATATAGTTGCCAGTTTGTACTTCCGTACTTCCTTCCGTCCTTCTGTCACACTTTTGTTACAGTTTCTCATAGCGCCTTCAATATTTTACCGATCTCTTCCATATTTGGCATATAGGTACCTTGCATGGACCTCTACCTTTTGATGAGGTTTGAGGTCACTGGGGTCAAGGTCACCGAGGCTAATAATAGATTTTCTCAAGGTCACATTTTTTTTTTTTACACAATTAACCCATATATCAACAAAGCATCATTGGAAAGCATCCATCAGTTTTACTGATATTCATGTTATTTTTCGGTTTCAAATATGATATCCATTTTGGACGGTTTTTAAGTTGTTACTAACGGATGTGGTTTATTGAAATGAATGTGAAATTTTGGTTTGTGTTTGAAATTTGAGAGCTTTTCGGTTAAGATGATTATTTGTATATTGTATGACTAAGATGTCAGGTGAGCTTATTTTTTATTGAGTCTTACACACGCACACAAGAAATAAAAATATGCAGAAAAAATATACATTTAAAGACACAGACAGAAAAAGGTTTTAGTTTTAATGTTGAGGTAAGGTAAATTTAAGGTAAGGTAAAGAAAGAAACTAAATTAGTAAGCAAGTAAACAAATATATGTTTATTAAGTGAAGTATGTACACAATTTACTATACATTTAATCAATAATTGTCAGAAGTAAGCATAGATGGATGTTGTTAGCACTAGGTTTCTTAGAGTCTTAATGAATGTGCATAAAATGTTGTCCCAGATAATGGACTCTCTTTTAAACAAAAATCCAATCAAGACAGAAAGTGTCGTCCCTGATAAGCTTGTGTGGACTGCACAGATTTATCTGGGACGACACTTTACATGCATGCATTAAGCCATGTTTTCCCAAGCTTGGCTCAAATATATTCCAGATGTGCCAGGTAGCGTTGGCGGGTGACTCCAGGAACCGCTGGTTTGACAAGTCTCTCACCATGATATACTACAAGAATGGCCTGGCTGCATCCAACTGTGATGTGAGTCGCGTTCTGAGAAAACTGGGCATAATGCATGTGCGTAAAGTGTTGTCCCAGATTATCCTGTGCAGTCCGCACAGGCTAATCAGGGACGACACTTTCCGCTTTTATGACATTTTTCGTTAAAATGAAGTCTCGTCTTAGCAAAAATCCAATTTAGGCGGAAAGTGTTGTCCCTGATTAGCCTGTGCGAACTGCACAGGCTAATCTGGGACGACACTTTCCGCACATGCATTATGCCCAGTTTTCTCACAACGTGACACATTTACTCAACATGAAAACTTTGTGTTAGTTTAATTATCCCCCGCAAAATTAATTATCTGTCAGTCTGTTGTCTGTCACAAAATTTTGAAATTGGCGAGGGATATCAATTAAAAAAATTGGCTATTTTAGTTTGATTGTATCATGAACATTGGCTTATCAAGAATGCAATTAAGTCCATTTCCTGGGTACAACCAACATGATTTTGTGTAAGTTTTAAGCTATTAATTTAGCTTGATTGTATCAAAAGCCTTTGGCTTATCAAGAATGTGCTCATGTTCGTTTCCTGGGTAGAACCAGTATACGGTGTACATGGGGAGACCTTAGGACTGTTCCCACAGTTGAGATCAAACAAGTGACCTCATGGGGGCTGGGCGGACAACTCACCCACTGCACCAAGGCAACCTTACTTTGTGTAACTGTTAGATAGGTGCAGATGTGCATGAATTAAGCATGAATTGGGCTGTAGCACAACTGACTTCATACATGTACATGTTCTTCAAATGACCAATTCTTGTTTATTAACAGATATAACAGCATCTTACTTTAAAAATACGACTTGAGTTTCTTGTTTTTCAACTGTCAATGTATCAAAATAGAAGCTTACAAGTAATTTATTTTCTCTAAAAATTTTCAGCATACCCCAATGGATGCCATGGTGTTGGTGGTCAGTGTATACTATTGTCACCTCCAGGTGACCAAATGTAAAGGAAAGTGGCAGGTAGGTTGTTATAGCATCGAGTACATTCTTATGGTAAAACCCTGATATGAGATATACATGGAAATTGTTATGGCTTTCTATGCCCCCTGTTAGGGTGACATATAGCAGTTGGACTGTCCGTCTGTCATTCCATCCATCCAGAATTTTGTTTAAGGATTTTTTTTCCATCAACGCTTTGAAATATTTACCCGATTTTTGGTATTTGAGTTACAGATCAAGTTCGAGTTTCATTCCCGTCCATTGATTTTTGGAAAAGTTATGGGCCTTTGACTTAAAAATGTTCTCTACAATAACAGTTTTCCGGACTTTTTTGCTAAACACTTGCAGATATTTACCCGATTTTTGGTGAGTGTGAGTCTATCTACATGACTTACAGATTAGTTTCGTTCCGGTCCATTGATATTTGAGGAAGTTACGGGCCTTGGACTTGGAATTTTCTTTAAAATAATACCTTTCCGGATTTTTTCCCCAAAATGCTTTGAGATATTAACCTGATTTTTGGTATAGGAGTCTGCCTAAATGACTCTCAAATCAAAGTTTAGTGTTTTTTTACGTATGTGGAGTCTTGAGACAAACGTGGAATGAGGGGGCATCTGTGCCCTATGGACACATATCTTGTTGGGTTTTAATCGGGCAAGGCAGTAAAGCCATTGAGTTTGCCAGCATTCAAGTAAGCATGATGTTCATTAAATTTTTATGTGTATGATTCCTTTAATATTGCAAAGTATTTGTTGTTTTACTGAGAGGATATTGTTTTTTGTTCAGGGCAGTATGGAGGTCCGTTCCCTCGACCCACCAAAGGAACTCGTGTTTATTATTGATGATGTGATTACCAGAGGTATCAGCAATGCCATACAGGTCTACAGCATGATTGTAAGAAAACATCAAATAGTTTTCAGTATATTGGATAGAAATTCATTTATATTTACCATGAATCTATGCAATATTTTATTTATAAGCTAGCCACAATCGATTAGGTGTTAATTTTTCATTTTCCTTACTTTGTGTCAAATTGAACTCTTTATTACCAGTGGCATTATTTACAAATTTAAAAATGCCGAATTCAATCAATTTGCCCCAACTTATCTGTTAAATTCACTGGCTTATTCCTGTTTGATTTTGGAGCTTTACAGTCTAAACCATTCAACCATGAAAAGTACAAAACTACAGACAAAGGGACAGAAGACTTTTTAACCAGGTTTTCCGAAGGAAGAAACTGGTTATTAGATTGATGAATGTCGGCGGGCGGGCGGGCGGAACAATGCTTGTCCGGGTCATAACTATGTCGTTCATTGTGAGATTTTTGGCAGTGTGTCGTGCGAAAGAATTACGTCGATATCTCCAAGGTCAAGGTCACACTTTGAGTTCAAAGGTCAAAAATGGCCATAAATGAGCTTGCCCGGGCCATTACTATGTTGTTCATTGTGAGATTTTAACATCTTTTTGCACATTTGTTCACCATCATACGACGGTGTGTCGCCCGAAAGAACTATGTTGATATCTCCAAGGTCAAGGTCACAATTTGAGTTCAAAGGTAAAAAATGGCCATAAAAGAGCTTGTCCGGGCCATAACTATGTCGTTCATTGTGAAATTTTGAAATCATTTGGCACATTTGTTCACCATCATTGGACGGTGTGTAATGCGAAATAATTACGTCGATATCTGCAACGTCAAGGTCACACTTTGAGGAAATAGATTTAATTTGACACAATGGGGGTAACTAGGAACAATCAGTAACAATGCACATTTTGAGTTGTCTCCCTTAATCAGACTTTTTTTTCAAATTGAAAACCTGGTTTTGTGACAATTTTGTCCCTTGTTTCATAAGAATGGTCATCTTTATTCCCTATTTATGACTGATTTTATCAATTGACTACAGTCAATATAGGAGATAACCAATCGTGAACGATTTGATTGGATACTGCGAATAATGTTCCTGGTCCTTTAAATTTCCCTTCATATTTACTAAAAACAATGTGATTTAAAGAAATTGTAATACAACCAGAGATTTTACTTAATGAAGGTTCTTGCTCAGCCCCTTCATTAATAACAAATTCAAATCTTTTGCAATTACATAGAAAAATAATTGCTAAACTGATTCCTTGGCTGATGTGTACCAATTGATCAATTATCATCCGCATGATTTATGCCCATTAACCCTTCCTGATCAGAAGCATTGTGAAAATGGCTATATGCAACCAGCATAAAACCAGAACAGCCTGTGAGTTACTCTAAGGGTTCTAAATAAAGCCTTCAAAAATCCAATGTATTTAGAAAAGTCTTAAATTTAAATTGATTTTCTAAGGGACTTTAAATGGGTAAAAATGCGTATCTGAGTGGTTAAGGGTTAAGACCATTATTTGTTTTATGTTTAAGGCCAACAATCTTCAATGTTGCTGTTCAACGTTCACGTCGTATGGGAAGAAGTTTCTGCGGTCCTTGAAGCTACACCCGGACACACACGTGCAGATAGCTCTGCAGTACGCCTACATCAAACGACACGGACGGTAATTGCAGGCCCACTGATCTCAAGTGAAAGTATTACTCTGCATATTTTACACTGCATGACTGATCTGTCTGTGTACTTTTACACTGCATGACTTATCTGTCTGTGTTCTTTTACACTGCATGACTTATCTTTCTGTGTACTTTTACACTGCATGACTTATCTGTCTGTGTACTTTTACACTGCATGACTCTGTCTGTGTACTTTTTTGAAAACGTATGACCAGTTTGTGTTATTATAATTTGCATTGTTTTTTTATCAGCAAGCCCCATTTACCCATCTCTGCAGTCGAAATAATTATGACATGGACATAAAGATCATATCATGGGTGGGGTATAAGTTTCAATTTGCCTCTCTTGTTAACCAAAATATGCATGGTCCTTCTTAAACTACTTCTTATAACAAAATTAATGTTGTTTTTTAAGCTGCCACAATTAGCGCTATATTTTCCAATAATGAACTATTGATTTCTTTCTACTCATAGATAGCAATTTGAATTTCATCCTTTTTTCAGTATAATAAAATACGCCATCCTATGTTGACATACTCAGGGTGCAATATTTATGGTACCTCTCAGTTTATGATATATATATGAAATGTATAAATTGTATATGATATGGTTCAATTGTTTAAGACGCCTAGACTTTAAAAGCTGTATAATATTGTGTGATAATTCGCAGAACACTCCATTAAAGAGGGCTGCTGCCGAGATCAGTTTGATAGTTTGCTGTAAACCAACTCACAGTTCTGCACAACTTAAATCACGGTGCCTATACCACGTGACTTTTTAAGATCTGTGTAGGGAGAATAAAGCGTGACCCAGTTAACATTTTTAAGGATGTCTTTTTAAATATTTGACCATTTTTAATGGGATAAAGTGGAGAGCCCGCTTATTCCTGAGAGTTTTCTATAGGTGTCATGATTTTTTAAACAAATAAGTATTTGTTCAGTAAAGTGCAACCGCGTTTGTAATATGAAGTCCCCACACTGATCCGATAGTTTTCTAACTGTTTAAACGCACGGTTCCACTTTACTGAAAAAATACTTATTTGTTAAAAAAATCATGATACCTATTGAAAACTCTCAGGAATGAGTGGGCTCTCCACTTTATCCCATTAAAAATGGTAAAATATTTAAGAAGACATCCTTAAAAAAGTAAACTGGGTCGCGCTTTATTCTCCCAACACAGATCTTAAAAAGTCACATGTTATAGGTACCATGAAAATGTTCATACTTGTTTTATGTTGTGGGTGGTGGGGTGGGGGCTCATGGTTAACAAAGTCAATGGATGTTTTTATCCATTTTATTGCTGCCGTTGACCAATATAGTCTGACAGAAAGACCAGGTTGGAATACATGTAGATCACAAGAATGGACTTGCGTCCACGGATGGTCTTGGCTAATGCCTTGTTAGTAAATTCATAAAACAGTTCAATTGAATGACCAATGAGTATCTTGCATCTGATAAATTCTTGATTATGATTTGTTATAACAACTTTTGCATCAGCCGATAACATTTGAAGCAGGTATTTAATAATGTGAAATTGATGTAAACCAATGCATACAAAAACCTTATGACGTTTACATCCATGTCAGAGTGATATTAACGATTGAAACATGTCTGTCCAGCCCAGCACCCACCTACCAGACTGCGACGACACGAAAGTTTTACAACGCACGCACCGAGACCCACAGGTCGTGTACCACTGAGGCAGTGCAGTTTGCCAGGGCCATGCTGGATAAGAGCGTTGGGGTGAGTGTCATGGAGTGGCAAGAACTTATTATAGTACTGGTACTTGTGAGATTAGATATGAAATAAGTTATTTTTTAGTAAATTAGTTGTGATTGTAGTTTTAATTTTGCAGATTTTAAATTGTGACTTTTCTCGCGCTTAAAATAAATTGAGGATATTTGTTGGACTGGTGGAATATAGATTTTAATTCACTAGTGATCATAGAAAATAATATTTTCATGAGTGGCGCACAAGTGAAAATATATATTTTCTATGATCACTCAAGAATTAAAATCGATATTCCACCAAATCCAACAAATATCCTCTATTTTATTTCTGTTGTTATTAATGTGACTGTGCTGCTCTTATATGCCACACACTATTATTTAGTATATTCTTTTTGTATCCAACAAGCAAGATAAATGAAAACATGACTGAAAACTGTGTGCTGGATTATGTTTCATTTGAATAGATAGAATTTTGGTAATTTTATCACTGTATACAATCTAAATAAATTGTAAAATATTTAAAAAATCATGGAAGTTAACCAGAATAAATGAATTGTAGATAGATTTAAGATAGACTTATTACTGTATACAATGTAAAAGAAAACCTCTTTTTAAATATTGACAAAAGATTCAAGTAAAATAGCATAAATAAATTTGAACCAACCACGTCAGCTACAATATACACAGGAGTAAGAATGTCTATTGTTTTGAGTATGGTCATTTAAATCAAACAGTATTGTTTATAACAATGTTTACATGTCTATAGTCAGGGTTGAACCAATGCTGGTAAGAAGTATTCAAAGTAATTTATACATATATTTTTTTGAATGAGGTACTTTAATGTTGATCAGCGTTGGTAGTTATTTTGATGGCTCAGTGGTGTGAAAACATGTCAATAAATATGATATCTGTGCAGGTGGAAACCAGGGCCGCTCTGTACCGGCAGGCTGCTGCCAGACACAATCAGCTGATGGCAGAGGCAACGGAGAACCAAGGTTAACAGTAATGTGGACAGTTGAATGCTCTTCAATGTGAGCCACTTGGGCCTTTGTATTCCCTAAAATATGGATTAAAGTTCTCTTGGAAAAATACCCACCCTTTTTTTAGCTCACCTGAGCATAACATGCTTTTGTGTTCGCTAATTAACCTTTGTCAATTATGCTTTGTCCGTCATCAAAATTAAAGTCAAGCAACAAGACACTTAAATGCATTTGTTACATATCCAATAAACTTATTAGTTACTGCCAGGCAACCAGAACGCATTAAGCACTTCTGAATTATGGGCCTTGAATTATAAATAACATAGCCAAATTTATCTTGTCTGCTCTCCATCTCCTATAGTTTACAACAGATAAGCATGACACTTTGTGGTAATGTTTAACAGCCAAATATCATAAAGCACTTTTTAATAATNAAATGTTGTGAAGTTTCCCCGATAATGGGAATTTCCGTATTTTACTATTTCCCCCAGAAGTGTCCCCGATAATGGGAATTTCTGTATTTTACTATTTTCCCCGATGGTGGGAACAATATAAACGCAAAATACCCGCTTTTGGTATGACAATTTATTATCGATCTCAAATATATATCCAATCCTTGTTCTCAACTCGTAAACTCCCTTGGTAACGACGTCACGTCCATAACGTTACGTCACAAATCGACGTCACATCATGGAACCAATCCGCTGGTACCAATAAAACGTTCAAATCTAATGTCCAGTGTTCGCTAATTAACATTTGTCAATTATGCTTTGTCCGTCATCAAAATTAAAGTCAAGCAACAAGACACTTAAATGCATTTGTTGCATATTCAATAAACTTATTAGTTACTGCCAGGCAACCAGAACGCATTAAGCACTTCTGAATTATGGGCCTTGAATTATAAATAACATAGCCAAATTTATCTTGTCTGCTCTCCAACTCCTATAGTTTACAACAGATAAGCATGACACTTTGTGGTAATGTTTAACAGCCAAATATCATTAAGCACTTTTTAATAATGGCCCTTGCATGATCCACAATTTGCCAAACTGATTTTGTCTGCACTGTAATAAATGGTTTCTGTGCCGGTTGCATTAACAATCTTTATGAAACTTGAGATATTGTAAGCTAAATAAAAGAGCGGGTAGGTAGCTCGTTATTATACCCCCATTACCATTGGTAATGGGGGCTATA